>JACEGR010003762.1:0-99054 GCA_014170235.1 Listronotus bonariensis | reverse complement strand
CTTTACAACACACAACATTTCCTTTTCACTAATTCCAAACTTTTTGAAAAGCTGCTTAAAAATTAAAAACAAAAGTAGTATAATTTTGAAGCAAAAGTCTTGCGAGCCCTGTATACAAAATCAACATTTTTCCTTTGGGAATCTTTTTTTAAAGCATAAGTTTTTATAAAGAATTACTTTTTTCAAAAAACAAATATTTTGGTTCATTTGTCCTCTTGTCAACCCCATCCGTTGGACAGTCTGTAGATTACACGAGGTTACACTTCTTAGAGTTCTTCTTTGAACACGTTTATATCCATTAATTTCCTTTAAGACGTTTTCCAATCATACAAAAAGTTTACCCTTAAACTAAAATTTCTAAACGACTTAATGTCCTTAAGTTAGGTCAGGCCAAATACCGCAAATAGTTGAAGTTTATCCACTTCAAAAGAAAAAAAGGATTCTTAAAAACATCTGTGCAAGTTCCGAAAATAACGTATCGAATTCTCTCTTTCAGATGTTACCACATAACAAGTTTTAGAAGATTTTAACTAACTGTAAACGTCTTTAAAAGAAAGAGAAGCTTTGAACTGTTTACTTTTTAGGCCTTTATTTAACAGGGTGTTTCTTAACATCATGCGTATATTTAAGGGTAATTCCACATGGAAAAGTAATATGTTTTTTTTAACTAGGCTATAAAAACATTTCCTTTCGAAAATAAAGGGTGTCCCATTTCTATTTATACGCCAAATAACTGCGCCCTGTACGAGATATAAAAAGAAACTTAAAACAAATAATGATTGTTTGGACTACACTAGTTTTATTGACAGTATTGTTCTATTTACCAACTACTAATCTCAATATAGAAGATGTTCCATAAACAAAGTTTTTATTGTAAAGTAAGATATACACGTTAGGGGAGGCCCTGTATCTCGAAGGTTCCGTATCATTAATGCGGCTGTTATGGCGGGAGCTACGCCTCTAAGATGACCTACATATTTATTACAAGTTTTAACAATAAACTGTAACTAGTCAAATCCGACTGAAACTGATTTTCCGGCCGAAACCGAAACCAAATGTTTGGCCGTGGCTTCAGTTCGGCCGAAACCGAAACTCACGTGGTCGGGTATAAAATACCTTACAATACAAAAATTTGGTGCGTTTTTTTCATTATTTAATTAGGCCATAAGATAAAAACACTATATAATTATATTCTTTTTACCATTTATTAAAAACCATAGATATTTCTTTATAATTTTGTTATAGTCCGAGAGCCCGTGAGCGGCAGACTTCGTCATTTGTAAAAGCTGAAAGTTTGTCAGCACATGCTCCCAACATAGGTAGAAGCCATGGTAGACTATGAAGTTTGACTCATAGTGGCTTTGGCAGGTACCAGGTACCAAAGGTTTGATAAATTAAACTTAGGTTTTGTCATTTTGTAAAAGCTAAATTTTACATTATGTTACTTGGATACCTATTAGAAGATATTTCCTTAGTCGCCAGATAGTTTTGACACTTCCAACCCATTGACAGACAAATATTTTGGGGTGGTCCAATAGTCTGATAAAGACCAATATTTCTGTTATTTGGCAAGATATAACAAAAAGTGTTATATGAGATTTGTAAGGTTTCCGAATGAGAATGTCCCTAAAATATTTTGATGTATACAGAGTGTCCAAAAAAGTTATTACTTTAAGGTTAATTTTTAAAAAATGTTTTTGGACCACTCTATATACATCAAAATATTTTGAGTACATGCCTATTTAAAAACCTACAACTCTTATATAAGACTTTTGTCATATCTTGTTAAATAACAAAAATATTGTATATGGTCGGACCATTGAGTCACTCCAAAATGTTTGTCTGCCAAGGGGCTGGAACTGTCAAAACTGTCTGCCGATTGGAAAAATATCTTCTATGAGTTACTCAAATAACATATATAAAATTCAGCTTTTACAAAATAACGAAGTTTTTGTTTCAATTGATTAACCTTTGGTACCTCGTACCTGCCAAAGCCACTATGAGTCAAACTTCACAATCTACCATTACTTCTACCTATGTTGGGAGCATGCATTGGCAAACTTTCAGCTTTTACAAAATGACGAAGGTCTGCTGCTCACGGGCTCTTACTTTATTACATTAAGAGAGCATTACCGCCAGAAATGAATTTAGGCGAACGCGCACGATACCTTTCGAAATCAGTTTGGGTTTCGGCAAAAGTTTTGGCCGAAACCGAAACTACCACCGAAACTTGATTTTTGGCCAAAATTGACCGAAACTGAAACCGAAAGTTCAGTCGAACACTAGTAATTGTATTGCACGTTATCAAATTATTTCTTAATCTGACAGTAACCAAAATATTAAAAAATAATTAGAGCCAAAATAATATTTTTTCACCTCACTTTTCCTGTTTATAAGTATATTGGCATGCTGATATCTCAAGAACTGGCCATAATTGACATGTCGTGTATAATACATTTTTGATGTAGAATTCAATAAAGAGTCCATGTACATGGCGTATAATTAAAAAACTTTACACAGACTTAACAATATAAATTTGTTTTTGGGACATCTTTTATATTTTTTAATAATACAAATGAAATTAGTATGTCTTAACAAATATTTAAATTAATAATTTAAACACTGCCTTGCGTACGAAAACCGACTTACATCTATAAAGCCAAAATAGTAGGACCAATTTTTTTCCAAAATAAAATTGCCTCTTTTAAATTAAATAATAATTTTTCCTATTTTGTTTTTGCTATGCTTTGTCTTTAAAAAATTAAACCAATATAATAAACTTAATTTTAAAAATTCTTACAACATCTGCATAAATTAAAAAAATACCCTATTAAAGCATTTTTTTTCACAAAAAATGACCGGTCGTGTAAAATCCACAAATCTTTGAACAAATAATAACTTGTTTACGGATATCATGTCCGGGTTTTTATTGGCTTCACTATGAACAATTTTAAACAAATGGTTTGTTATTGAGCGTAAAAGTAAATTCATACAGGAAAAAAGACAATTTGTAATAATTTGTTAAACGACAAATTAAGGGTACATAATGTAAACGATTTAAATAATTAGTTTCTAACATTTATCAGCTAATTTCATTATTTTATTTTGTTATTTTTTTTAAATTTTAATTAATAAATACATTGTAATAATATATATATATATATATATATATATATATATATATATATATATATATATATATATATATATATATATACAACCTAAAATTTTTAGCATTATGCAGAATTAAATTTTAAAAAAGTGTTTTTTTTTTCTTGTAAATAAACATAATTCCATGTTTAGTAGAATTTTTAATTCTTAACATTTTTTCGTTATTAGCAAAAATATAGGTACTCTACTCTTGAGCAGAAATTACATTTTTAACTAAAAGTTTTGCAAAAACTTAAGAAGATGATTTCTTGCAAAGTAATTTTTTTCGCATTTGTTTTGAAACATTTTGTATTAACATACATAGATCTAAAAATATCTGATTCATTAATAATAAATTTTAAGATACAAGGTGTTAAACTTTAAAAATTTGTTTTTTTATTTATTATCTTTACCATCCCTTCATAAAATTTGGCAGTAATATTAATTGCATTAGAGACCTGAGCAGTAGCGCCTCAGAGCGACACCTAAACAAATAATATTGTAAAAAATGTACAACACTAGCTCTAGTGAATTTTAAATATTTAACACAAAGTTGTGTTTTTTAAATAGAGGACTCTGTATATTTTAGCATCGCTTTAATTCTCTTCTCAAAGCCACTTGTTTTTTAAAATCGGCCTAGCCGTTCCAGACTTACAAGCCAATGCCATTAAAACCGCATTGTTGTTTTTACAGTATTTAAGCCACATTTTAAACGGTTTTAAGTCCAGAACGGCTAGTAGCGTTAAGCAGGGAATTAAACATATTTAGATGACGCTACACGACCCCTTTCAATTTGAAAAATTTTTCTAGTACCCCATTGGTACTAGGTCACGTGATTATTATTTATACGTTGTCGTTAATCTGTCTCTTTTAGCAGTATCCTCTAGTACTCCTAAATTAACCTATGTGGCTACTTGTTAATGAAACGAACGATTACACTTAGACACTTCGCACATGGGTCGGTGAAATGGCGACGAAACTGAGATTTGACGAGCTTTCAACATTATGTACGCATATACTCGTGTTTGAAGGGGCGACAACCGTACAGAGACGAGCATACGTTTATTGGTCAATTTTTACTATATTCTCAGTCAATAAAATTATATGTCGATCGGAGTGCGCCGATGTTCCCCAAACCCGAAACAACGGGGCAAAAACTACTCCTTTGGATTATCCCATAATAAATGTCTTTAAGACAAGTTCCCAAAAGCCTGAATCCTACGTAACATTATTTTACAAAAATAAAGCTTCTTTTTCTTCCGTCCTTTTTTTGTATTTTCCTTAGTTTTCAAAAAGAAATAAAATCCACATAGTTGCATACCCTCTCCGGACCACCAAAAAAACATACAACAAATTTTAAAAACCTAAACCTAATTTCAAAAACTTTTTTAAAATGTTATTTTTAAATTTAGTATTTGTGGTGTCGTTATATAAATGCAAATAAATATTACAAAAAAAACTACCCAAAATGTTTCCTATGTTTATTGCGCGGTTTGGGGATTCGCAATTTAGCGAATTTTATGATATTTTGGTTTCAAAAACCAATCAAGCTTCGTAAAAATATTGCGAAACAAAAAGGTGTATTTCTATTTGGTAAATTTAAAGAACTGCACAAATTTTTTAGTTAGGACTCCACTGGACTAATGAATTTTATTAGGATAAGTCAGCTCCTTACTGGTAACATTAAGTAAATACCTTACCTTATAATTTATCTACTCTATGCTGTTAATAATATTTTTATATTTAAGTAAAATCGAATAAGAATTATTTAAGATATAAATAAAAAAAACAGTTTCAAAAAATGTTTTACAACCTATGCCTAAACCTATATTTATAAAGGTTTAGCTAGATTAAAAGGTTCATATCGTGACCTTAATTATAAAAGCATCCTAACTCCAGTTTTAATAAAAAATAAGTTGTCATCTTTAGCCTTATAAAATTAGGCTAAAGATGGCATCATAATTACATTTTTTAATTAAAACTGGAGTAAGGTGGTTTAACAATTAATTAATTAATAAAAAATATGATTTTGATGCCATCTTTAGCCTTATTTTATGAGGCTAAATATGAAATTACAATTTGTATTAAAACTGGATTTAGGTGGTTTTACAATTAAGGTAATGACCATATGCAACCAAAGCAACAACTAACGATAATCACGCGTCACCGTGTTTACATACCCACATTATTTCTCTAATATCTACCTGTTAGTATCCTGCATGCGTTAGGCCATCTCCTTTCCACCGATTGCATATGAACCTTTTGAATTCGTTAAATTTGTATATGTATATGTATATGCGTTTAATTTTTTTTACCGCAATTAGAATCCTTTACACAATAATTTTATAAACAGTTAAGAAGGTACTACTTAAAATATCAATTTTATAAATATAATTTTAACTATGTCCCTTGCTATGTCGTTCAAAAACCCAATAATAAAAGATACATTATGGTCTTTTATATTAAAGTCAACAAAAAATCGTATTTGGCTTCAATTTTATCTAATAAAGTCACCATCTGTTCCTTTTGACCTACGACGTAATCGTGATTGAGCATTTTTCTTTCCACACACAATAAAAATATGACAATAATTTTAACTACTATAAACAAACTCGTTTCTTTAATCTTTTGATTTTATATTTAAAAAATATAAACATTTCACTTTTACACAAAATTAGTGCACAATCTAATGTTTATTATTAAAGCATGAAAATGAAGAAAAATGCTTCGTATAATTTTTTTTAAGGGTTGTAATTTTATGTGCATATAATGTAAGTGTGTGAAAAAATATTTAAAGCTATTAGCGATACCTAAAATAAAAAAAATATATTAAAATATCCTATGTAATGAACGGTAGGCAACTCATACCAATAACACGAGGTGCCAGCTCCATTCTTTTAACTAAATTTTAATGTGTTGAACACTAGCAGGTGGAGATTAGACAAAACCCTTGACTGCTTAAATATAGTAAATTACATTTGGTATGTTTTCCTCTGTCCATAAGGTTAAAGTTAAATACAGAATAATAGAGCGGAGCCTGATTAAATTTAAATAGACATTGAAATAAAAATATGTAAAAGCACGATTTACAAAAAAAATACAAAAATTTGGGTAAAAGCAATCCAACAACCATTTTAAAGTGTATTTTATTCTTTAGTATTTGGTTTAAAAAATAAAGGGTTTTTTTAAAAAGAAACAGAAATACTGCTATTTAATTTTCTAAAAAAGAAAAATTATAATTTAAACACCCTGTTGAACATTTATTCTTAATATGACCTATGTATGATATGACAGACTTTTTCTATTATTATAACAAATGTTAAAATCCAAAAAAATTAACAGAATTAAACAAAAAGATGTTACAATAACAATTCAAATTAGACACTTGATACTATGAAGAGTTATTTTTTAAGTGTTTTATTTAAAATAATATAACTTTTATACGTCACAAATTTCTAAACTAATTATAACTTCTAATCTTACCTTTTTGTTTTAGATATGTTAATACAGACCCAAACCGTTTCAATTATGCTCAATGGAGAGGAATCAGAACTTACTTTCCAAAACATGGTCAATTCAAAAGTAAGTAGTACAACTTTATACAAAGGCATTTTTCGTTATGTCAGCTTATTATATTATCTTGCAGTTATTATGGAAAATCGTTTTTGTTTAAATAAAATAACTTAATATACATTTTTGTTTCAACCTAAAAATCTTAAACAAGATTGGATATTTTTTCGCCCCTGTTCAAGATACAAAAAGCAACTTAAAATAAAAAAGTTTATTTAAAATACAACTTTTTTGACCATATTGGTCAATATTCAAGGTGTATCAAGTTAGTTTTTGAATAGAACACCTGGTATATTTAAACGAAATTTGGAGCATATTTTGAATTCTACATCAAAAACCTTTAACACATTATAGGTCGATTATTTCTGGTTTTTGGTTAAGTAGTAAACATGTTAAATATCTCAAGTAAACCAAATAGTTTACAGTAAAAGGTAATTAATTATAGTTATCATATTATTTGTCGCTTTGACAGTTACAGAATCATAATATTAGCAACCAAAATATTATTTATTTACTTTAGTTTTTACCTTTAATGACACACATTAACATGCCCTTAATATCTCAAAAACCCACAATAATTGATTATGAATAAGTTTGATGTACTTTATTTCAAATATTCGAGGCCATTTAAATTTAATCCCACCATTAGGATACTAAAACACTAAATAGAAGAATGTTTATATTAGGATAAAGTTAAACAGTTCGATTTTAAATTATGTTTTACTAAATAAATAAATATTTTATTTATTGCAATAAAAATCGTTTTAATTGTTAAATATTATTTTAAAATAAATTAAAAGTGCTTATTATTATTTTAAAACAAATTAAAAGTGCTTATCACACTTTTAAGTTGTATGACACACAAATGCTAAAAATAAGAAATATTTTAAGACTTTTCTGATACAATTTACAACCTTAAAGTTTTCTAAGTTTAATTTAGTTTTTTATAAACATTAAAATAAAGCAGTTGCTTTTTGGAGGGCATAACTTTGTTTGCATGCTATCAATGATAAATCATCGTAAAATGTTTTTTTTTCTTTTTAACAAATTTTTTAGTTTTTAGTAGAGATACTCCTCAAAATCGTCGCTGATTTATATTTCTTTTGTATTTTTTTTAAACTATAATAATAAATATTGTAGATGGCCACTTAGCTTTTACGCAATTGATGCTAGGGTACTTTAACAAATCAAAATATTTTTATACGAAATTTAAAAAAATAAGATCAGTGTAAAGCACATATTATCAACGACTTCATTTATTAAATTATTTTTAAAAAGTCACACTAATTTAGTGTAACAGACTTTTGAAAATGTGTTTAGTTTAAAGAATTGTAGAAAGTTAGGATTATTTAATTCAGTTTGTTATCTAATTTGAATATTTTACCTTAGTTTTTCTAAGTTCTTTCATCACTTTCAAAGATTTCCGAAAACGCTTGAATTATCCATTAAGAACTTTTATTTCATCCTATAATATAGAATTTACTAAATATTTCTTCAATATCCTAGACGTTGCCACATTACTATAAAAGGGCGATAGAATATCTCCGGGAGTTAGTATATTTTTTATCTTTGTACCGTTCATTTCGAGACATTGACAACACAGAATTTTGTTGCATTTGTAACCATAGTTAAGTTCCATCGTTAATAAAGATATAAAAACGACGATATGTGTTTTTATACGAAGTATTTTGGAACATTTGTAACCTCGTTCCGCTTATGACACCAAATGTTCCAAAACACCTCGTATAAAAACATGTATCGTCGTTTTTATACCTTTATTAGCCGACAGTGGAACGTAATTATTGTTACAAATGCAACAAAATTATTTTAAATTTCGCCCCCTCTTGCCTATTATTTAGGTTGTAATGTGTCATGTAAAAACAGACAATTACATTTTTTCACACAACTTTTATATCATTTCTTTTCTTGATCTCTGACAATAGATTAAAAGTATAACAAAAATAATTTATAATACACCAATATATTCTTTTTATTTATGCTTTTATCAAATCGAATGGCCTCGCAATAACACATTGATTTGAAAGACATTTTCTGAAATGTTAAAAGCCGGAAAAACCGGACTTTTAGTCGAAAAACCTGAAAGAAAGAAGGGAATGTTAAGGATAATAAAAATAATATACACGTTGATGTATCAAGTGCTTAAAGGTTGGACAAGTCGTAGAAAGTGTAAAATAAATAAATAAGCTTTGTTGAACTGCGTTTATATTCTCATAGTAATGGAATAAATTTATTGTATAAAAATTACTACACTACAGCGTAACACGTAAGGATTTAAAAAACCTACATTCGACTTCAAAGAAATACAGTGTGGCCCAGGATAGGTGTTACAAGGGGACAAATGAACCAAAAATTTTGAAATTTTTAAACGTTATTTTGGGAAACTGGTCACATGGTCCCAAAATGATAAATACAAAATTTTACTCCAATTGGCAATATACAGGGCGAGTTATAACTAAAAATATGAAAATTGACCAAGAATAATGTACCTTTATTTTTAAAACTATGAAAAAATTGTATAAGGGAATGTTGTAAAGAATTAAATTTTATGTCAAAATTTAAATTTAAAAATTAAAGAAAAAAATATTTTTTGTTAATTTTTTACATTATGCATTAACAGTTTATAAAATACTTGGATTGAGGCAACGAATTTTCAAAAAATATTTAAAATTACTATTCTTATTTTTTTTAAATTTTGCCCCCTCTTACCAATTATTTAAGTTGTAATGCGTAATGTAAAAATTGACAATTACATTTTTTTACTCTTATGCTTTAATTTTAAATTTTGACAAAAAAATTAATTCTTTACAACATTTATTTATATAATTTTGTTCTATTTTAAAAAATAAAAGTAGTTAGTCCATGGGCATTTTTCATATTTTTAGTTATAACTCGTCCTGTCCTGTATAATAACAATTGAAGTAAAATTTTGTATTCATTGCTTTTGGACCATGCGACCAATTTTCCAAAAAGACGTTTTAAAATTCAAAATTTTTGATCCATTTGTTCTTTTGCAACACTTATCCTGGGACACACTGTATGAAATAAACCAATTATTTTAATACCTCAATAATAATAAGGACAATTTATACTAATTTTTATTATTTATTACATTTAGAATATAAAAATATTAAACGTTGCCTTTACGTTAAAAAGTGGTTATTTTCGTAAGTAATAAACACAATAATAATAAATTATTTAAATTAACATTTACTTGATGTTTTGTACCGATTAAACTTCTTTAAAAGACATGTGTATCATATAATATTTTATTACAATAAACTATTTTTCCTGTGTACCGAGTGTAAAATATTTACACCCCTTAACTTTTTTATTTTTCTACAAAATGAATGATAATTCTCATTTTTTGGATTCATTCTGTACGTAATCGGACAATATTTATATTTTAAAAGGATATACAGAGTACGACAAACAGCATAAGTTTTCTAAAAGGAACACTCATACAGGGTGCCCGGAAATTCCGTTCGTATATTTTAAGGGATGATTCTACACAAAAATAGATGAAAAAAGTACATATGAACATATGTCCTAAACGTCTTAGTTTTTGAACTACAGGGTGTTAAAATTATTTTAAAAATGTGTTTTTTATAATTACTTTTATACCAATTTACATATTTTAAACAAATTTTGGGGACGCCTTCTATGCACCAAAAGACATTTTATGGCATACAAGAAAAAAAATTGACCAGTGTCGTTCATGAGGGGTTTAGGGTAAATATTTTTTAAGAAAAAAATAATGGTACGCCACTGCATTTTTCTAAAATAAACTTATTTTTTTAAATGCCCATTTATTTTAATACAAATTTGATCTCTTGACCTTTTTTCCATTGATGCACGCTTTTCGCAGTAAATAAATAAAAACCATTTCTCGGCACAAGTAATTAAAAATTTTAAAATCTTGGAAAATCAAAGAGTCCCAAGGACAACATACCAATATTTTGGGTAATTTTCTAGAAACCTGATTTTGGTATACAAGAGGTTTTTTTGTGGCGCTGATCACGAATTTTGCAAGAATTTTTGGCGAAAACTTTTCGTTCTCGAAATATCTATCATTGAATATATGATTGAAATTTAAAGTAATCCTATTTTTACTATATTTCTTCTTTTTTTTCGCACATAATTCTGGATTTAAAGCTTAAGTGGCATACAATATTTGACTTTTACCCTTTAAAACCACGTTTTTAAATCTATTTTACACCTTTTATTAATAAAATGGCGAAAGTTCACTTTTAAAACACATATATATACACGGTGACGTCATAGCTTGCTGCGACTAAAAACGATTGATAGGTGAAGGTATGTAATTTACTGCAAAAATAATGTAAAATACATGGAAAACGGATTTAAAGGTGAAAATAAAAAATTGTATTCCACTTTAGCTTTAAATCAAGAATTGTGTGCAAAAATAAGGGGAATATAGTGAAAATAGGATTAGCTCATATTTCAACTTTGATAATGAATATCACGAGAACGAAACGTTTCCGCCAAAAAGATTCGTGATTAGCGCAGGTTCCTAGAAAATTACCAAAACTTAATAGTACCGAAGATTCGACTTAAAATAGTTGACGCAGTTTTCTTGAATATTACGAAATATTAAGAGGTACGAAACAAGACTTTGTTCCTTTCTGTATTTCGGACAAACATTATGATGTTTGCAACTCGATTCTTCCTACTAAGCAGACAAATTGTCAATCGTAAGATTGAAGTCGAAAAGTGTTCGAGAATACCACTTTCCAAAAAAGTGTTCGACATAAACGTACGACATTTCTTGCAAGCGGAATTTTCGTGCGAGATTTCAGAATTCGGGCCCAGAGTATAAAAATTGCAATAATTTTTCTAAATGTTGAATCTAAAAAAATTCTCATAACTTTATTTATAAAATTGGAGAGAAAAAAAGTTGGTGATATATTAGTACTGTTATGAAGAGTTAAAAATAAATAAAAATAGTCATTATACAAGGTGTGTCAAGGATTTTGAGGTTATTTTTTTAATTTAAATATAACCTTGATCATATTTTTTAGGCATGTCTGTGGCAATACCTTTGTTTCAATACTATATCTATTTATACCAATATTATAAAGAGGTAAAACTTGAAACTTTGTTTGTTTATTTATAGGGCTAATCTTCGAAAATACTGAACCGATCATAAAAATTATTTCACAGTCAGAAAGCTACACTATTCGGGAGTGCTAAAAGCTATATTTTAATTATTTTTGTTATGATTAAAGTTTAGAGAAAATATAAATTAACGTCCACCGAAGTGGGCACGGGTCGCAGTTTAATATAAAATTGTTTTTATCCGGTAAACAGATGGGTACAGATCGCTTTCTATTCGGATTTTAGACTATTACATTTAATCTTCGTGAGAAACTTATTAAAATACTATTTACGTTGCCAATAAATACAGTAAAAAGCAAGATATAAGTGTCTACTCTAAAGCGAATAACATTTCTAGCAAATCCGATGCGACAGAAGCGATTATCTGAGTTAGCGGTACTCTGCATAGAAAAGGCACTAAAAATAGCATAATAAACTGTAATGAATTTGTTTTTCACGATTTTAAAAATAAAAATAGAAAACAAATTTAATAATAAATGGAAAAATAAATTTAAAAACTCTGTGTTAGAATCTAGAGATTTAATAGACATTATTATATACAGTGCATTCCAATTAAGACGAGCCACCCCTTATAATACCGTTATTTGTAAACGTATAAAAATCTGGAAATACGTCAATTTTTATTTTTAGGGGGACACAATTTTGTATTAAAATTTACTTGTTAAGGGTTATCCCTTCCCCTTACCAACACAAACATTAAAAAGGTCAAATGGAAAGGGGGATCAAGTGATACCTTATCTTAAATGGTTTTAAATTCTCTCTTCAACAGACTTTAGTTTTTCTTAATTGGTTTAGTAGTTTGTGAGAAAATTCATCCCAAATACCGGGGTCCCTAGTAAGTGGCTCACCCCTATAACTTTTTTATTGTTTAAAATATCACAATAAAATTTGGTACATAGGTATATCACATAAATATGCATTATTTCATGAATTCAAAAATTTTTCATTACTTTCGGCTTACCTGGCAACGACCTAAACTTTCTTAGTTTTTTGTGAATTAATTAGTTTTTCCATTACTTAACAAAGAACTGAGAGAATTGAAATTGGTCTATAATTAAATGAAAGAGATTTAGATTCTTTTTTGGGAATAGGTTGAACACGTGCAGCTTTTTAGCTCTCCGGAAAGATACCTGTGTCGTAAGAAATTCGAAAGAGCCGAGTTAAGGTTGGTGCAAGCTCTAGAGCACATTTTTTTAAACAACTTCTGGTATGCCAGATGATTTCTTGGTGCTAAGAGAAGAAAGGATACGCTTAATGTGTTTTACTTTAAAAATAATATCGGGCATTTTGTGAGGAACTGGGGTAATAGCTGGAATTTGATGATTTACGGAAGGGTCAAGGGTTGAATTGGCAGCAAATTATTTAGCAAATAGTTCTGCCTTTCCTTTAGAGGTAGAAATAATTTCATCTTCCAAAGTTAGTGATGGAAAAGAACTGGTACAAAAATTCCTACTTATGTTTTTTGCAAAGGACCAGAAAGAACTTTGCTTTTAACACGATTGTCGAAGGAGTCTTTAGTTTCAGAAATTTTTGATTGTAATAGTTTCTTGCTTCAATGCTGGCCTGTCTGTTTTCTAAACTAGGATCCTGTAAAAACTTCTTGTGAGCCTGAACTTTTAAAACTTAGCTTTATCACAAGATTTGGAAAACCAGGGTTTGTTATTGGATTGTTTGGGGTTCTTGATGATGTGTGGAATATAGGTTTTAATGCCCAATTGAATTGATTTAATTAGTTGATTGCAAATTTTAGAAGGATCACGAGAAGAAAAGCAGATGGAATTCCAGGGGCAAGTGGCGAAGAAGTCCCTCAAGCCATCCCAGTCGGCTGAGTTGTAGTGCCATACGGTGCGTGGTGGCATGCATTCATTTACCTAGGAATGTGCAGGGTAAGATATTGTAACTAAGCCATGATCTGAGCGACCTAGGGAGCTATGATAGATGCTTGATAGAGTTCGGGGTTGGTGGTAAGAAAGAGATCTAGGGAGTTTGAACTATGATTTGGGACTCTAGGAAAGTAGGTGGGTTCCATAATAAGGTTGGTAAGAGAGTTACTGACTGCAAAGATTTCAGCTGCTCTGCCTTGGGGGTTAGTTTTTGAAGAGCTCAGCCAATCCTTATTATAGACATTAAAGTCGCCAAGCACGATTACTTCAGCCGATGGAAACCGAGAAATTATGCTATCGATCTTTGTTGAAAGAAAGTCAAAGAATTCAACATAGAAATTATTAGATGGGGACCGGTACAAACAGCAGATACTAACCAGAACTAACCAGACCTAAGGGAAAGTTCGAGCCAAAGGATATCGGGCCTACCCAAATCAAGATTGGAAACTCGAGCACAAGCCAGATCGTTGCGGACGTAAACACATACTCCACCATGTGGCGAAAAGACGAAATAAGTTCGTAGGCTGGGAAGAGAAGGTGGCTGGTTGAATATTTAGAACTTATTTAAGTTTCCGTTAGAAACAGTATATGGGGCTTAGATGACTGAAGGTGATGGTGAACGGAGTTGGTTGGTGTTAAGCTCACATATATTTGCAAATGAAATTAAACTTCTCGATAAAGGCCTTCCGGATGCACCCATCGCCCGGAGATCCGAATGGAGGAGTATTTTACCTCCAGAATATTTTACTTTCGGGTGTGCCGCCATCATTTGTACATGGTTTGGGGGGTAAAAATAAAAAAAAAAAAGAAAGAGAAGGAAGAAAGAAAACTGACTCAAGCACACACCCAGAACCCGAAACGTCTATTAAGACTTCACGGGTCCTTTAAAGTATGAGTGAGGTGGTACCTCTTCCGGCAAGGAAAGCTTCTCTACCACCTACTGGTATGGTAACGTATTTCTTAGTTTTGGACCATGCGACCATTTGTCCCAAAATGGTGTTAAAAATTTTTGGTTTATTTGTCCTCTTGTAACACCTTTCCTGGGACACACTGTATAGTTTTGTTGCAGTTTTTTTTGTATCCTAACATGTAGCAAATTTTAGTTGTTAAATAATGCTCTTAATTACCAGTCAATTTTTTAAAAAAGGATTGATAAAAAAATAAAAAAATCTAAGGCTTTCCGCGGAAACCGTACCTCAATAACCTTATTTGTTTAAAAGCTAGTCGCGATCAAAATAAATATTATTAACCTTTATCACCACCGATTCAAAAAGTAGACGGCCACCCTGTTTATAACAAAGTATACGTGAGATACTTGGTAACTAGTTAGATTTTTTAGTGTACTTGTTAAGGCGCATAAAACTGAAATAAAAATAAAAATAAAACAAAAACATTTTGTTTTCAATGGTAACAACGAAATACCACTTAAACGGTATTAAACACAAAACTCTATTTATAGAGTCGAGTAAATAAGGATGCTCATGCTTTAATGTGGATGCTATTACAACGAAGGACACTTCGTCAACACAATGTCAAATATTTACGAAGCCAGTATATTTGGCCACCAAAGTGATGTTAGCTCTAATAATTTAATGAGATAAATAGAATCTCTGAATTAACTCTCATGAAACATTGTAACAATCTAGTTGTTACCTAAATTGCTAATTTGACATACATGAATCCATGTAATTTTTATATTTTTAAAGAAAATTCCATGTAATAAATTGGGTTTAAAGTTGCCAAGACATAAATTTCAGAGTAATGAATTAACATTGTTGCAACTAGTTTTTAATTTAATAGTAAGCACCTTAAGTTGTAATGATGATCGTTTGTTCGTAAATTGTCATCATTGACAGCTATTGGTTATTTTATTTCTTCGTAAAATCATGCCCATTTTATTCAGGGGCGGTCATATCAACTTTCCGAAGGGGGCCATATCATCATTAAATGTCCATATTTTCCATTGGGTGTGTTTAATGAAAAAAAAATTGGTTACAAAGGATGTGGCATGAAAGGGGGGCATAGCCCTAGGCTCAGTTACTGCCTTTTCATATCAGCGGAAGACGGAAATACGAGCGACGGACAAACGCTATCGAAGTGCATGGAGTCTTATGAGACCTTTTCTACGTAGAGAACCGCGAAAAGTCGGCAAACTCAAAGGCTTTGTATAATTTTTTTATCACTATGTCTGTCGAAACCGGCTTAATGTGAAGAGGTGCTTAGGGAATATCAACGACGATACCAAAACATAATTGAGCATCTGAAATAATTGCCCTGTTATTACGTTTTTTATTAAAATAAATTAAATTTTTTCTTAAGTTTTAAACTTTAAACCCAAATATTTTAGGAACCATTAGGAATTCGGTAAAAGTGAATAGAATCATTTTTGCTTTAAATTAGTCATAGAGTTCATATCCGAAGTATCTCGGATACCTCGGCGACCACCCTGTACTTTGACCTCTTCTTCGTTATTTAGTTATGCCATTTCATTAGCAAAGAAACAAAATGATCGATTTTAGATATAGAAGAACTTTGTTATTTTAATGGAACATCACCATGTATTGTTTTGTATATTCTTAAAATTTAATATTTTCTCTTTAAAATGTGGAACATAAGCTATGGGTATTTAAAACAAAATTGATTTATTGTTCCTTAAAAAATGACTGTATGGCAGTTATTTGACACTGAAAATTTGCTACATATGTACAAGGTTGCAGAAAAAACGGCAAACAAAACTATAGGTGATGTACAGGGTTTTCGTTTATATTTTGCCACCTATTTTGAACCCCAACCAAGAAGGATAGAAAAAATGAAGAGGTTAACTTTTTTAAATTGGAATACTCTGTATATTATGTCGTGATTAAAAAGGTCTTTTAGAAAGCTTTACAACAACCAATAGTCACCGAAACGCTAGTTATTGCAGAAAAAATGTTAAAGAAAATATTTTAAATAAATTAATTGCCATATTTAAAAGGTATTTTTAATTCTTATAACCTTTTTCGTATAAAAATTCTCAATATTATGAAAAATAAGGGTACTTTCCTTTTGAGCAAAATTCAGGTATATTTTTGACATACCTCGTATACCACTCTAAAACAATATTATCTTACGTTTGCATCTTAGGTTTAAGACCGTGCAGAACTTTTTATAAGAATGTTTTTTTGTAAAATTAATAATAAACAAAGCTTTTCCTATGGTACGCTAATTTACAATAAGAAATAGGTATTAGTATTATTTAATGTATGCACGTTAAGAACTCTAAATAATACCATAAACTTCTTAAATAAATTGGAAATTGTCAATGTTAGTTAGGCGCGCACTACATGTCGTGTGTACGGAGATCAAGCCCACGGGCGAGTTTCCACAAGTCCCTTTGATCTGTGTCGAAAATACCGCTTCCTATCCGAACCATGACCATCGCCAACATCGGCTTTGCTTTAATATATGTTTTGCATACACACAATGCACCAACGTTGGAACGAGCGGACATTGGCCAAGCCTTGCCATGTCGTCTGTAGCCGACTTTAAAGTATCTACTACGGTTTAACAATTTGTGGAAAAGAAAGTGCTACCGGATTTCAGTATGTACTTTTATTTGAAGTAAATACTACGAAGAAAATGAAACTATCTTTAGTATTTGTACTTACTTCGTTTTTATTCACACGACCGAACTACCAATACGACTTTAAGCCTATTAAGTTGTTCAAAGATTAAAAGAAAAACTAAAAAATATTTATTGTCTTTCTTATCTTTTAGAATTTAAAAATACTTATAGTCCAATTACCAACTAAAGACACGAAAACGTGTTATTTATTTTACAAACTCATAAAAGCATTTTTTTTGTTAATCCTAACAGCTTTAATGATTTTAGTCCCATTTCTCGCCGACATCAAAGGTCCGAAACATGTTTTTCCAAATCAAAATACTTTTCTTCCTAAATGTATTATAAATCTTTTCTAATTAAACAAATGCTAACTGTGCTAAACTCATCCGAAATATCCGAAATAAAAATACGAAATACGTTTTTGGCAGCAAGTAAATTAGGGCAAACGTTATATTTAACTTGACAGTTTTTAATGAGCGCCCGGTATAAATAGTAACAATATTTTTACGGGTTGAACTTGTTTTGTGTATGCGGTGAATGATTTAAAAAAAAATGTTGTAGCTAAACATAGTACTTTCCCGTTTTTTTTTGTTGTATGTGTTTTAACGATTTAATACACATTAAAATATAGAAACGATTTTCGGGAAAATTGGCTTTAAATAAATGGAAAGCAACCTTTCTTTAAAGGTGGTAATCAATGTTATGTTTTTAATAATGCTTTTCTTGGATATTCATTGTCCTTATTTTTATCTATACACGACGTTTCGGATGGTATCTATGTATCTCGAACCGTTTTTAAGGGATAACTAAAACTACTCTTAAGAAAGCACGACTTATATACCATGCGTGTTTACCGAAGCTTGACCGATTTTAACGATTCAGCACCGGCTGCCCGGTATTTGTTATGTCGATTCTAGGCTTGCTTGAGCAAGTTTCTTAGAGTAGTTTTAGTTATGACTTGAAAACAGTTGGAGATAGATACCATCCGAAACGTCGTGTATCAGTTAAAAATAATAAAAAAATCCCAGAAAGTAGTATTATTCAAAAGGAGAGCAATTGTGTACGCGGGTCCACATAATTAAAAGTGGTCGGTGCTGGGTATCGGGCGAAGATTTTCTCACGTATATTTTCCCGCTGAACACGAATCTGGAGTCAAACGTTGCTGGTGCCAAGAGGGCAGTAGCAATTTTTTTATATAAATGAAGTTATTTAGCACCTTTTTTAAGGCCGCTTTCAGACGGGCGACTTTTTGCAGTCGAAGTTGACTACAAAAATATCGCCGTCTTGTCGCCAATTTCGACTACAACTGTAGTTGTAAGTAACATATAGTCAGTCGACAGGGATCGGCGGCAATCAGCGGCAGAAGGTCGCTTCGGTTGCAGTCGAAGCAACGCCCGTATGAAAGAATCGCTTTTCCATGGTTATTAAATGACAACTGCAAGTATTGACAATCAACCACAAACGATCGACTTTTTGCAGTTCAACTCCACTGCAAAAGTCGCCCGTCTGAAAGGGGCCCTAAAGGTCCTTTGATTCTCTATTTAACACCACCTTGATTTTAAAAATTTTAATAACTATTTAAAATTTAGCTTTCAAATATTGTACGAAACAGTGCGTTTTAATGGGATTGGCTTGTAAGTCTGGAACGTCTAAGCCGATTTTCAAAAACAATGTATCGTTTAGTAGAGAATCAAATGACCTTTAAAATAATGTGCTGCACAATCTCTTTTCTATTTGTCAAAAAAATTGCTAGTTCCCTTGGCACCTACAATTTTTTTCAGTTTTACCCCTAAATATACTCCAATACGTAGCACGAGCCATTTTTTTATTGTGTGGCCCAGTGTAACCATGGACGCCGGGAGGAGGGTGCAAAGGGTGCACTTGCACCTCTAGCTTCTCTAGGTAGTGTCAGAAATAGCATGAAAAAGTACATTTTGTACGTTACAAATCAAGTTTTCTTTGCTTTTCAAAGGATTTTGCACCTCCTGGCTTTTGAATACTCACAGCGCGGTATAAGAAGAATACAAGAGGAAATGTATGGAAAATATTTTTTTTGCTCTTTAATTTTTTTTTTTTTGATGCTTTTCAACATTTTCAATTTTTTGCGCCCTCTGGATGTCATCCTGCCGGCGCCCATGTGTGTAATCTTATTAAATATAAAAAAAGCATAAGTCTACGACTGCTTATTTTAGTAAATATTAATTTTATTTTATATTGTCTTTTGGGGGAAACCTGCGGTGGCTGTAGCTTGTACAGGGTGTTTGGGAATATGTGGGCAATCTCTGGGATTTGATGACAATAATATGACAGGTTCCTATACACTTTTTTCTCCCTCTTAACTAAGATATGTGCCCTTAAAAGACGCCGCTGAAAATCGGTTTTACTTGAATAACTTTTTGGTACTTGGTATAATAAAATAATTTTTTAATATGAAAAACACTACAAAGCACACATTAAGACGCCAGGGGCGGACTTATATTAACACAAAATTGCTAATTATTTTTACACCTTGTATATTAGAGAAATCAAAGAAGTATTTTTGGATAGCTAAAACCCTTAGCTAGGTGTTTCTTTTGATATCGATAATTGGTGTATTGAATAATTTTGTATGTCTTGTGCATTCTATAGCTTTAATTATCGAAGATTATAAAACTCTCTACAATGTTTATAACTTTATTTTTTATTTTACTGAAAATAAAAAAATATATATGAAAAGTTTTTAGTGCTAATTTCAACAGAATAACCTAATGTTTTTAGATGTTCCCACGACTTCTTTTGGTCGAAAACGCTTTAATTTATCGTCATTAAACAGAAGTACCTTTATTTTAGCCAAGAGTTTTAGCTATCCAAAATTAGGGAAAAATGGCCTAAAATAACATATTTGTAATTTTTTGCCTATATTTCTAAAAATAATAATGCGATTTGATATAACAAATTGTAAAGTGCTTTTATAACTTATTCTTCTTAATTACTTAAGCCAAAGTTCTGGTTAGTAAATTAAACGACTGTTTTTATTATGTCTCAAAGTATGTAATTTTAGGCATAGTGTCAGATAAAATGACTCAATAGTTTAGGCTAAAATGGCATATACCTTTAACAGATTATTTAAAGGATTTTATAAAGCAAAAACATATACATTAAATACATTTAAAACCTACTTGTATTAAAAACATTTACCATTTATAATATGGTAAGGTATGTAAATAATATTTACTGATTTTATTACAACAAAGTTCACGGAAAATATCTTCGTTCTAAAAAGACTTAGCGCATTTAGCATGGGCGCACTTTTAAACAACCTTGGCATGTAGATTTTGTTTTGGTTAGTTTTGGTTAGTTCTGGTTAGTTCCATATTTACCAACCATCAGGAAAAAAGTGTTCTGACGTTAACGAATAAGTTGAAATAGTATGTCATTTGACCCAAAAACGACAATTTAGCAAACAAACTTAAATTTTAAGAGTATAAATATAACTGTAGTAATCAGGGTTATAAATAAACATAGCCAAATTATTGTGTTTTAATAAAAACAAATAAAATGAGTAACGAAACTATGTAACTTCGCAAAAATACTTAAAATCTAAACTGATTAAAATTATTTTGCGGTTGATGAATCGAAATTTGAACTTGAAATGTAGTGCAAAAAAATCAGGGACATGCACCTGTACGGTAATTTCGATACTTAATGCAGTAATCATATAAAACGCTCCAACACATGTAAGAGGCTGCTAAGGCAGGAAATTAGAAAATTATGAAGTGTGTCATTTTACCTGAAAATGCCATTTTACGCTAGTTTCCCCTACGACTTTTATTTCTCTAATATTCCTGTGTTCTTTGTGGATCCAAGAGATTGCCCACATATTCCCAGACACCCTATATATACATATTTGTACTAAATTTTTAACACTCTGTATAAATAGCAGTAATTTTAAATACGACTTTTATAAAGTAAGACAAAATTAACCCTCGCTAAAATAAAATTTACCATAAACAAAGGTTAAGGGATATTTAAAGAGCTTCGCTGTTTTTTTATTCTTTTAGGTATATACATATTTAAAAAATATTTTTCACAAATTTCCGCAGTACATAAATAAAGCATCGATATATTAATACAGATTTTTTTATTTTTATTTTTCCGAAAAATTTGATATTTGGGTCGACACATTTCAACAATGTTTATTGGTTTTGCCGAAAAACACTCTGATATAAAGAAGTCGGCAAATTAAACTTTGATATTTTGTTTATTTTTTACTGATTTTATAACTTGTTCCTGAAATGTTTAAAGATATTTAATGATTTCGATAAAAATAGCCAAGAGCTATAAAGTTTAAGGACGAATGATGTTATAAACTTGCTGTAAATTAAATTAAACATAAGGCTTAAAATCATCAAGGTGGAAAATTTCTAAGATTAATTTTGTGACAAAAAAATTGCAAGCTATAACCATAATAAGTAGTTTAAACTGTCAATTAGCTTGTAATTAAAAAGTAGCCTAAATAAGCAAGCATAGAGTTAGTATTTTTATTAATTTCTATGTTTTAGCAGAACTTTTGTTATAAGCAGTCTCTTCGGGAAGGTTTTTCTAAATTTAATAAAATGTAAAAAAAAATCTGCATATATATATACAATGTGGACGTAAATATTCTCTCTCCCCTGCTAACTTTTTCACCCGTAATTTTTCCATATAAAATTTGGGTATGACTAATGGGAGGATATAATCTACTTTTTGACGTTAAAATGATGTTTACATCAATCAAGATGGCGGGTGAGCGCCATCTTAGGAAAAAAATTAAATGAAAAGAGGGGTCTTATGGCACATTATTTTATAAACTCCTGACGAGTGCTTTACAACCATAGAATATAAAGTCTTCACCTTTACCTACTACAAAATGGCGATACTTTAAAAATTGCCTAAATACCCGATTTGAATGGCCATATTTCCGAAACTATTAGAGTTTAATGTAATTAATGTTATTTGGTTAAAGCTCTTTAAAAGATCTTTTAAATAGTGATTCTGATAATAATATACAGGGTAGGTTAAAAAGTGGATATTTTTTTATAAAAGCACCCTGTATGTTATATCACCTTTAAAAAGAACATTAAGAGAACTTAAGAAATTACAACATTAAGTACATCTAACTTGATTAGTTTCGGAAATATGGCCATCCAAATCAGGTATTTAGGTAATTTTTAAAGTATCGCCATTTTGTAGTGGGTAAATATATTGACTTTATATTCTAGGGACTATAAAGTTCTCATCGGGAGCTTTGAAAAGCCCCCCTTTTCATTTAATTTTTTCCTAAAAGGGCGCCCACCCGCCATCTTAATTGTTGCAATTTTTGTTTTTACGTCAAATAGTAGTTTATATTTTTCCCATTCATACTCAAATTTTATAATGAAAAAGTTACAAAAGGGTAACAAAAGTTAGCAGGGAGGACTATTTATGTCTATGTTTATATTTTTTTACATATAGGCTGTAGAATGGGTCAATATAATTTAAAAATAAATTTATAAATTATACGTACGAAATCCTTTAAAAAGCAAAATATACTGAGGAAACCTTATTTTATACAGCGTGTCTACTTAAGTTCGCACCATATGGAAAACTTTTTTATTATTAGTTCTACGAAAAAAAGTTATTCCTTATAAAAAGTGCTGCATGGTCTAAAACCTAAAATGCAATCATTAGATTTCAGTATTTCGCAGTGGTATACGAGGTATGTCAAAAAATTAAAAAAAAAACTCTTTTAAATATTTTTCTGCTATAACGAGTTTTTATGAGTTTTAGATATTTTTACAGTTCCGAAGCTTGTTTTCATATTACATTTCGAAATAAGTATGAACTAATATATAAATTTAAAATTTCACCGGAAACGCATAAAACTTATTTCAGATATTAAATTTAATGACATCATTTTATGAAACAAAAAATCGCAATGATCATGTGTTGCTTGTTTTAAAATATCTCTTCAAATAAACCGAAAAAAAATCTGTGACACCGTGTATCTTCCTTATTATCAACTTTGGATATATTCGTAGGTATGTTTGGTTAATTCCTAATATTTTGGCATAGGGAATCTAGTGGTTTTTTGTATACCATTAATTAGCAGACACCCTGTATATCGAAAACTAAAAGAGATAGAACAAATCTGATTGCACAATCTCGATTTAGATTTTTAAAACAAATTCAGTGGTAAGAGTAAATCATGGCTAACTTGATTCGTTTATTAGAGATAGAAAAAAATGTAAATAGGAAAGTATTAGGGATTTTCACCTAGAATTTAGTGACTTACCTATATTTTTTAAACCTGAAGTCGATTAATAATAAATTATACTTTAATACCAATATTCTTTTAAAGTCTTATTTCGAATGATATTGTTTAAACCACACGTCAGACGTAAAACACAAATAAATCTTACTAGAAAACGTAAAACTTGATTTGTAACACGCCGCAAGCTAATTTTAGCGACGAAAAGATGTTCTTGCATTTCGTCGAGAATATTTTTAGAAGTAGATAAATTTTATGTTTGTGCTTTCGTAGAAATAGAAAAGTCAACGTACGAGGGTTCGGATTATTGCAAACATTGCATAGACGAGCCAAGTGTGTTTTAACTTATCTGGTTTAAAATGTTTACGTCATAAAAATAAGTAAAATTTTGTAAAATGGATTGTTACAAAAGGAGGTCGGAGAATTTGACATAAAAAGTAAATAAATAAACTTTTTTTCTTTCTACGGGTAACACTTATGTAAATATAAAATAAAACTGTATTTTCTCAAAAATATTTTTTTATTATTTAACACATTACCTACGTTTAAAGTTTGAAGAATTACAGTAGACCATCTATACATCTAAATAAATAAGAGTTTAAAAAACTAAAAAAACACGCTTTTATATGCAACCGAACTAAAAATTAGAAAATAATTTTTCATTAAAAAAATATTGTCATTTCATAGTAAAAAGCGTGGGGTGCATTTCACTATTTTTTCATAACTTTTCCCTCATAGATATTTACAAATGAAATAATTATAACGTTTAATATATTAAGCACCCCACGCTTTTATTCTGAAGTGAATTATTCTGTTATTATCTTAAATTTTATTATAGTTCTATTTTGAGGTATATAATTATGATTCATTGTTTGACCTTTATTACTGTAATACAAACTCTTTGTAATGAAAAATTATTTTCTAATTTTTAGTTCGGTTGCATATAAAAGCGTGTTTTTTAGTTTTTCTAAACTATTATTTATTTTTCATTTTTTAGTTCGATATATCAATTAGTTTTCTGCGGACATGTGATTTTGAAATGTTTCACGAACTATTTCGTAATCTAATCATTTCATTTAAAACTTCACTGTTGCATGGGGTTTCCGAACTTCAGAACGCAACTACTCCGAACAAGTTTCTGTCAGCCTTATGCTGAGAGTACGTCCGAAACTGCACGTATGCGCAGATCGCGCACTAGCTCTTTCTCTGTTACTCTCCTACAGAAAATCTATAAAGTAATTTATTTATCCTGGCGATCCTAATCAGGATAACGGGATACTGTTTGCAGATTATTGCTATTGTCATGGGTCCTTGATACGTGTGCAAAGTTTCAAAGAAATCGAATCGCTGGAAGTTGGTGAAAATTAAGCTTAAAGATTCCGTTACATACATACATACAACCCAAGCTAATAAAAGCGTGTTAAAAATCACTTTAACATGTATTTTCAGTAGCACATCACGTTTATGAAGGCCAGAGTGCACTAATTGAGCTTCTATACTATCGTATAATAACTAATTATTAGCAAAGAATACTAATCCGTAGAAGATTTCATCGTACCCTGTAATTTTAGTACCTACCCTGACCACCAGATAGCGAAAGTTGGCACCGGACCAATCAGAAAATTGGTCAATGCCCTTGTCGAGTTTCTATTGGTCTATTGGACTACTTTTCGCTATGTGGTGGTCAGGGTAGGCTACCAAAATTTCAGGGTACGCGGAAATCTCACCTTCGAGCTTCTATGGATTGGTATTCTTTGTTATTAGGTAGTCCACACTGGCTCTGATAATAAGAATTCTGGTATTGAAAATTAGATAAAGCATTTGTTTTTTTATTTGTGGGATGGTCCGGTCTAGTTCTCAATGCCGCATTTATTGTTGTAGGCGTTATATTTAAAAATAATCTTACTGGCATAAACACATTAAGGCGGGGGCGTCCATAAATTACGTGAGGCATTTGAGGGGGGAGGGAGTGATGGTCAAATTAAATCTTACCAAATCTCACCATGGGGGGAGAGGGTTCTCTGCAAATATCACGTCATTTTTCTTTCGGAAGAAACAGAAAAAATGTAACGAGATTTGGACAGAGTTTCCAGGAAAAAAGTATTCTGTGATGCAGTGTCTCTATTTCGGTCGAAAACCTGTTTTTTGACGTGATAACGTCTTATAATTCGATGGAGCCGAAAGCTTGAAGTGCAAGCGAGAGCGCGGCAGAGGCACAATCTGTCCCCGCAATCGGCAGCGTTTCGACATCTGTTTCTCTCCTACTTTGAGCGGTCTGCACTGCTTTACAATAATACATTTGCATGTTTTCGTCAAGTAGGAAGTGCAGTGAAAAGTGAATGTGGTGTAAATTGTTTAATTTTCTTTTGTAAAATGCAATCATTCCATCAGTATTTTCTATGACGTTGTCACGTTTAACTATCTTTAATAAACCGACTTTGCAGACAACCGATTTTTTGATCTTTAAAATTATTTTAACGACAAAATTAATATTTTGGTTTAAAAAGTGTGCCTTTTTACATATTCAGTGTGGACCAAATTAAACTTGCATACTTTTTAACTAATAATACGTTTTTATTTGTTGCGTCCATCTTTTGTCACTTTTGAGGGACTAATAGGTAGGTATGTTTTCTCTAGGTTTGTCAATTTTGGATCAAATAGATTTAAACAGGACTTCACTTACGGAATTTTTTCCAAAATGATGCATTAACCTTAGTTGCAAAATAACAATAATTTTATCTACAATTAGGCTAATACGTTAATTTTTGATTAATTTACTGTTATGTTTGGTTAGCATCCAACTCAGTAACCATGGTAACCTCACATTTTTGATTTCGTACATTAAAAAAGTTCTTTTTTTTGAAATCGGGAAAAGTGCATGCTTTGTGGGGAGCATTATCTACCAAACATAATTATAATTCCTTAATCCCAAATCGTTGATAGATTAGCTTTGACTGAATCATTCATTCCCATAGTTTGTCTACAAGAAAAACGTATTAGCTTAATTGTAGCTAAATCAGATTTTTTGCTATGAGGTTAAATACAGCAATTAAAAAAAAAAAAAAGTCCTGTCAGTCCAGTCCTGTCTAAATCTATTTGACCAAAGTTGGCAAACCTAAAGAAAACATATATACCTATTAGCGTTTTAAAAATAGAAAAGATAGGCTTATCAGATAAAAAGTTATTATTAGTTAAAAAGTGTGCAGGTTTAATTTGGCCCACCCTGATAGAAACCTCACTTGAGATTGGGAAATGGCGATGGGGGAGGAGGTCGAAAAATTGAGAAAAACACCCTCACGTTATTTATAAACGTTCCCTTAGCCTTGCTTATACGCAATACTTTTCTGATGTAAAAGATAAAACAAAAATCTGCTACCCAAATTTGATTTGAATACTTAGAGTTAAATCCTAATTAAATTGATCCATGTTTAAAAATTTGTATAATTTTTCCTCTTGAAATTTCCAACATCAAAATAAGTTTTTGTGTCACCCTTCAAATTGTCGAAAGAAACACAGGTATAAATAAAAGAAAACTATATTCTGTTATGTACTTAGTTTAGGGTGTACTTTTAAGTTTAAATCTATACCAAAGAACAAAGCACTATTTTTATACAAACAAGGAATTTTAATTTAACTGCAAATAAGGCTTTGGTATTAAAAACCGCTCAAGTACCTTCAGCGTAACTAGAATTTTCCAAAGCAAATAAACTAGCTTAAATGCATTTATTCCAGTGCTTTATATTTTCAGCCTCAATAACCTTAGCTACATATGAAGTCATTCACTTAGTTTAAGGACCACTAACATTAAACCGAAATTTAAGTGTTCTCAAGCGAATAAGAATTACGGGGAAATACAGAGTGTCCCACCGAGAACTGCTGCGATCGATTTGTTAATAAGTACGCTTGATTTCTCGAAAAGTAAGCTTTAAAACATTTTGAAAATTTGGTAACATTATAAAGTCAGTGGGGGACATAGAACTAAAATATTTTGACAGCTCTTATCACTTCCGGTTATACCGGAAGTTAATGTCAACTCCCTAATTTTAAATAGAACACCCTATATATTAATTATTTTTTAGATTCTGCGTAAAATTCTGAACATAATTTATGTGTAATCTTCTATACCTAAGTCCAACCGTTTTTGACTTATTTTAAATTTTATGTCAAAAATGACGTTTGCAAGACATTACACAACCATCAATTTCTTCTAAATAAAAGCCTTTAATATGAGTTGGGGTTGGGCTCCTTGTAAAGAAAGACCTTCTTTAGTAGACTGTATCGATATTTTCACAATTAATAAATACGGAGTGGTCAAAAATAATCGTTGAAAATCATCACGACAAAAACCTTAAAAGTCATTTTTTTTTAATGGAAATCCCTATCTTTATTACCTTATCCTATTAGGCATTAAAATAAGGGATAAGTTTGTAAAGAGATGTCTATTTCAAAAATTTATAGTTTTTGAAATTTTAACGATTTAATATTTATTTATTCTAACAATGCATTTAAGTACGGGTAGGTACGGGGTAGTTGACTGTGACGCCGCATTTTGTTGTCAAGGCCAACTAAGCCGTATTTAAAAGCATTTTTAGAATAGATAAATATTCAATTGTTGATATTTCAAAACTATACATTTTTGAAATAGACATCCCTATACAAACTTATTCTTATTTTTGACCACTCTGTATTTACTAATTGGGAAAATATCAAAACAGTCTGCTAAAATAGTTCTTTCTCTACGAGAAACCCAACACCAACTTATATCCAAGGCTTTTGTTCAGAGAGAATTGATGGTTATGTAATGGGTTGCAAACGTAATTTTTGACATAAAATTAAAAATAAGTCAAATACGGTTGGACTTAGGTATAGAATAATATAGATATAGAATATAGAATTTTAAGCAGAATCTAAAAAAATAATAATATTTAGAATGCTCCATTTAAAATAGGGAAGTTGATATTAACTTTCGGTATAACCGGAAGTGATAGAGCTGTCAAAATATTTTAGTTGTATGTCCTCCACTGACTTTATATTGTTACCAAATTTTTAAAATGTTTCAAAGCTTACTTTTCGAGAAATCGATCGCAGCAGTTCCCGGTGGGACACTCTGTATAGGAGAATTATACATTTCATCATATATTTTTGTAATTAAAATTAAAAAATTGTATTTTGTAAAAGTAAGGACAAATTGCAATTTGTATTAGAGAGATATGGCGCATGTTTCTAATAAGACTATCTGTTGTGTGAGGTGTAATTTCGCTCGTGGTTCAGTGACGACGCCAGCTTTTGGTTTAAGGGTGGCCAAATTTTCTGAAGGTATACAATTTTGAGGTGCAAAAAAGTCCTCATCAATAAAAAAACCTTTGATTCCCTATAATTAGAAAAAAGGTTCTCGCCAATAATTGATCCACTATAATGTTATTTCCTGCCCGGCAATAGTTTTGAAGAGCAAAAATCCTCACTTGTACGCCACTTCTAACTTCTTGTACCTATTACTTTCCTTCCTATGTCACCAATTTCTCAGGGGTGGCCACCCCAGGCTTCCCTGCTGTTGTTTCGACTTGTATTGCTGAAAAATCCAATTGGTGCAAGATGCAAGAAAAGACATTTTAAACAAAAGTAAATATCAAAAGGACCTTAAGGAGCAAATTTTTATTCAAACTTTTTTCTGTAAAATAAAACTCTATTTTATAATATGATTTTGATCCAACAGATAGAAACCTTGGCGGTAGACATGCTAAGAGTACGGCCGCTTATCACTTAGATTGCCTTACCAATCACTATACAGGGTGTCTCTAAAAGGTCTGGTACAAAATGCTACCATAGACCAGTGGCGGCTCGCGGGTCTAGAAACAATTGAATTGAAATATTGGCTAAAGATAAAAGTCTATCTTGGAATATAGTGTTTCTTAAGATAGTTTTTAGATGCTTTAGACAAGAAAAATTCCTTTCCACTGACACGCTTGTCGACGATATCGTTAAAATTAGCGAAAAAGTTTATACGCCTCGGTAAAAATGTCTTTATTTGCGCCTTGTTTCACTAAATGCTGCAATGAAATATTTCTATAACTTTCACCAGCAAATATTAGGTCAAGTTTATTTTTGAGCCGCTAATTTTTGGAAATGATTCGGCATATATCTCCAATAAATTTGGAAAAGAATTAGTTGGAAAAATTTGGTTATACTGGACAAACTTTGCAGTATCAGCAAGACAAAAGAAATTGTAGTTTGTAACAATCTTCGAATCTTACTTCCATTTCCATCAAAATATGATCTAATATTTCATAGAGAAGTGCTCTGTACTGTCCTTTAATTTCTTGCTGTGAAAAATCACTGTCGCTAATAATACTCAAACGAAAACAATCGAAATAATACGTGAAAGCCGAAACGACCAAAACCTATACTAAACTCCGCATGAGATGTATATTTCGGTCCGTTTTATATTTGCAATACACTTGTCGCGTTGCCGAAAGAGGAGGAAAGCGACTCGCGCCAGCGGTTAATTTATAGGCTAGATTTTTCATGGCGAATTTTACAAATTTAGAATAGAAATGAGAAAAATAAATTGAATAATATTTATATGTTTTATTATTTATTTTTGGTGAAGTGGCACTTCACTTACTATACCTGAATAGCCGCCACTGCCATAGACTCCTATCGCTGTCAAAGTATTTATATTATTTTAGATATTCGTAAATATTTTATTTTTATGGGAATGTTTGTGCAAAATTTGGTGTAAGGGGTTTTATTAAAGTAAAAATAGGAAATATTCTCTAATTTTTGCTGATACATATAAAGGGAGCCACCTGCAGTCCTTTGCTTTTGTTCAAAGGGTTATTACTTTTTTTGCATAGGTATATTATAATTCTAGTATAAAGATAATTTTTATTCTTTCATATTTTTTGCACAAAAAAGGTATACTTGATCAATATCGCTACGAGCAACCTATTCTAAGATATTTTAGATTAAACGTTTTATTTCACATAAAAAATGTTCTTCAATTTACTTTACGCTCCATTTAGGCCACCCGGGTTTTCCTAAAAGGTTTTTATAAATAGTTTCTACAATTTCCTAACGCCAAAATCCAACGATTCAACTTAATTTGCCTTTGTAAAAAAGTTGATCGTTTGCTATATACAGGGTGTCCAAGTAAAAACATTAATGTAAAATAAAACACCATGTATCTTGCAACCCAACAACATTTCGACTAAAGTAAATTACATTGGATCATTGTATTTTGACCCAAAGAATTTGTGGTAACATTTTTTTTTGACCTTTTGGACACTACCAGGTGGCCTAGATAAGGCGTGAATAAAATATTAAATCTTAAATATCTTTAAAACGGTTGCTTGTAGCGATATTTATCATGTATACCTTTTTTGTGAAAAATATGGAAAAATAAAAATGTTATACTAAAATGATATTATACCCAGGCAAAAAAAAGTTGACACTTTAAACCTAAGCAAAGGATTGTAAGTGGATCTCTCTTTATTTTACTACAAAACATTAGCATATTTAGATTCCCCACTTATAAAAATCTTTTAACACTAAATTTTGTGGTAAAATGTCTTAAATTAAATAAAATATTTAAAAAATAACTAAAATGTAATAAAAACTTTGACACCCTGTATCTTGTAAACGATCAAATTTTCGACAAAAGTAATTTGCGTCAGATCGTTGTATATTGGCTCAGGAATTTGTGGTAGCATTTTGTACAGACCTTTTAGAGACACCCTGTATAAAATAAAGTTAGAACACTGATGTATTGACCAATTTTTTTCGTGGAGAAAATAATTTTGCTCCAAAAATAAATAAAACAAAATATATTAATTACCGAAGAATGACCATGTGTCAAGAAAAGTTAGTATACGTATTTATTTACGCGAAAACCGTACATCAAACTAAAAATATCAAATTAAACGAGAATTTAATCAAAATACTTTTATTTTTTAAAAAGGCAGTGGCATACCAAGTTTTTTTTTTTAATTTCCTTAACTTCCGTCGGCGACACTGATGTAGTTTTTCTTGTATATTAATTGTACTATTAAAAATGCCTATTTATGCATAGAAGGCGCCTTAATTTTTTTTTATATCTAAATTGGTATTAAAGTTATTATAAAACTACCCAGTTTACGTAATTAGGTGTGCAACAAATGAAAAACGTTTTTATTTGCAATTTGTCAGAAAATTTTATTCCTCATAAAAGTTGGTGCATGGTCCGAAACTGTATTAGCAGTAGTTAGTTTTATAAAAGTTAATTAATATACAGAGTAGGTAAATAAAACGAAGCAAAAACCGCTCAAGAGTAAAGTACCCTTATTTTTAAAAATACCACAAAATGTTAAATAAAAAAGTTATTTAGAATCAAAAGTTATGCCTTAGTACCAAGTCATGGCCTCCTATTTAAAATTTTTAAAGTTTCTTATTTTTTATATTTTTATTATTCTGATTAAATATTTCTTTAAAGCAGTTCCAACCAACTGACTTTTAAACAAATTTAATCAAGTCGAAGCAATTTGTAAAATTGAACTGCATTTATATTTTTTTAGCAACCGCCAACCTCAAGTTTGTTGCAAGGATATTTAATAGGGCCCTAAAATTATACAAATAGGCTTTTTATTAAGGCAAATATACTATAAATAATAAAATGCGTATAAAAATTCCTTATTTACCTTGTAAAATTTTTGTTTCAAATTTTGATGAACGTGTAGAACAGATAAATTAAAATTAAAAAATTAATAAATAAAAACTTGAACAAGTGGCTATGACTTGGTATTTAGGCATAACTTTTAATTTTAAATACCCTTCTATTTAAAATTTCTCTGTATTTTTAGAAATAAGGGTACTTTACTCTTAGGCAGTTTTTAATCTTTTTGACCTACCCTGTATACCATAGAACTTTTAATAAAACTAACCACTACTAATACAGTTATGCACCATGCACCAACTTTTATAGAAAATAAATTATTTTTTGACAAATTGCAAAATAAAAAAGTTTTCCATTTGTTGCACACTTAATTGACCACACTGTATGTTTAAAAGTTTTTTTAATTTTTTATCGTAGCCACCCCTTAAAGTTTGTCGGTAGAGTTAGTGAACATCCTGTATATGCTTTAAAATTGAGTTGCAATTTCACCCAAACATACATACATACATTGTGGGTTAAATAAAAGCTTGTAAGAATCCCTGGTAGTGAAATGTATTAATAAATAAATAAGTTTCTAAAAAAACTGTATTTAAAAACCAAAAATTTAAGTTAAAGAACAAAAAAGATTATATCTTTCCGTTATAAACATCACTGAAACCCTGTTATCCAGATAAAAGTCAGGTAAATTGTTCTTTTCAAACTGCATTTCCCCAGACGGACGTTAAATGTCCGAGACATGGCTTTTAAAAAGTTAAATAAACCACAGACAGGAAGACATTTCTTGACCTTTGAAAGTGGTTTTAGCTGAAAAACGTAGATTCTATCGAAAATTTACCTGGAAACGACAAACTATTTATAGAAAATGTCTTTTTATGAATGAGGAGTTTCAACGTCACAAATTAATGATCTATTAGACAGAAAGGAGTTTAAGAAACGTTATAAAAATGATAGTTTGTCATATTTTATAAACCCTATTTTACGCCCTCAAAGAAAAACCCCCAAAAAAATAAACTAGTTAAATTTAGAGTCTCTATTCTATAAATACTTATACAAATGTTCAGGATGAACTTAAAATAGGAAAACCTAAATATATCTAAAATTGTTTGAGGAACCAGTACAGAATATTAAAATTTTAAAAAATATTATTATGTACAGCGTGTTTAACAACTTATCAGACAAACTTTAAGGGCTAATTCTATAATTAAAGATATAAAAAAAACTTAATATGAACATAAATATGTCCTAAACGTCTTAGTTTTCAAACTACACGGTGTTAAATTTTTTAAAAAAATATTGTTTTTCTATTATATCTTTTATACCAACTTAGATATTTTTAAAAAATATGGAAGACACCTTCTATGCACCAAATAACATTTTTTTTGGCATACAAAAAATTGCCAGTGTGGTCCATGAGAGGTTTAAGTTAAATATATTTTAATAAACAAATTGTACGCCACTGCATTTTTCTGAAATAAAAATAATTTTTAAAATTCTCATTAGGTTTGGAACAAATTTCATCCCCTGACTTATTTTATTTAATGTACGGTTTTCGCGTAAATAAATAATAACCATTTTTCGGTTTGGTTATTTCGTATTTCCTATCGATAATATCAAATTCTACTGTAAAAAGTCACCTTTGTTATTTATTATTTAATGAGATAGGAATTTGACAATGCCGGCCGAGAAATGGCTTTTATTTATTTACGCATTTGCATCAAAAAAAAGTTAATAAATCAAATTTGTGTCAAACTAAATAGGAATTTAAAAAATAATTTTATTTAGAAAAATGCAGTGGCGTACCATTTTTCCTAAAAAATTTTTACTCTTAACCCCTCATTGACGACACTGATAATTTTTTTCTTGTATGCCAAAAAATGTGACAGTTTTGCATGACCGTCTGTACCCCGGTTTAGAATCTCGGAGACGGTTGATTAAATTGAGGCAAAGTGCGCAATTTTGGGCTTAACACTAGTCCGTTTTAAAAATTTAAAATATGCAGCCGAAAAGACCGGAAATTTTGCGAAATAGTTTTTTAGTGTATTTAAAGAGATATTTAAAAAAATAACACATTATTTTTGCCACTTTTTTGTTATATAAAATGATATTAAAAGGATCCGACGAGCCGAAATCATCATTTTTTTTACTAGGCGGAATATTTGGTTTTAAACTAAATGAACTGATATTTAAATTCTAAATCCAACGACATATCACACGTTACATTTATGTGACTTTTTGAACCGAAAAACCATCATTTACTATTTCGCTATTAGATTGGGTCGTTTGATTGAAATAAATACTTTATTTTAGTACGTGTAAGTTAAATTACAAATAAATAAATAAATAAAAAATTGTAATAAGTACTAATAGAAAAAATTGGATAGTTACTTACCTTCAAATAAAAATTTATCGATCGATGGATCGATTAAAATGGTAATTTTTAATATCAAAATAGTGAATGACGGATTTTCTGTTCGAAACATCCATAATTGTAAAGTGTGATATGTTGTTGAATTTAGAATTAAAATACGGGTAAACTGGGTTTAAAACAAAATATTTTGTTTATTAAAAAAAGAACAAAGTTGATGATAGCGACTTAAAGACGAAACGTCGGATCTTATATTTGGTATTTATATCTTTTTACATAATAGAAAAAGGGGTAATATTATTGTGTCTTGTGTTTATCTTTAAATAAACTAAGAAAAAAATAAAAAAGAATCTCAAAATTTCGGTTTTTCGATAAAATAATAAAAAAATAAAAAACGGCTGCTGATATTTAAAATTTTGAAACAGACTATTGTTAAGGAGGTAAACCAACTAAGCTATTTCACCGCTGATCATTGGTTTATGCAATTAACATGTAAAGGTAACAATTATAAATAAATTAAATATTAATTAATTAATTATTATTAATTGTAGCAGACCTATGCTGGCAGATGTTGTTAACTTGCATTCACTACATTAAAATCTGCCTAGAAAATATTATTTTATTTAATTAACAGATGAGGGTATATTTTCTTAATGCCGGATTTTAGACTATAATGGTACCCCCAGTGCCGAATAAAACCGTCGCGACGCGGGGACCGTAGCAAATGTGAACAGGGGTCTTTTAGCTAAGTTGCCTATTCAAAATTTAGGATGTAAATAGCATAGAACATTTACAAAAGAGGAAGAATAGCTAAGGTGTGTGCGTTTTCATAACATTTCCCCTGGGAAATTTTGAGTGTTGCCTAGTGTAATCGGTAATAAAATTCTGATTTCCAACCTACGGCTGCAAGCAAGGGATCAACTTCATGGCAAAAAATTACTTCCCTACTTATTGAAAAAAGAACCCCAACCTAATTTGTGTGTTTTTTTTGGTCGCTGGCGCTTGGCCTCCATAGGCGCGGGGCCCGTAGCATTTGCTGCCTCCTGCTATATGGCTAATGCCCCTTAAATTTATAACAACCTGTATAGACTGTTAAAAAGATAAACGTTCTTACTTTGTTCTTTTTATATCTTTTCTAACCTTTAAACGCTTGGGCTATAAAAAGCATTTTATTTTCATTAATATAGCGAGGCTTTGCCTTTTTTATTTTTCAGTCGGATCAAGAGCTTTTCCCGTTATTCTACGCTTATAGGGTATTTAAATACCCACATTATGTGTTTGAACTTAATGTTTTTGTAATAAACTTTGTATTTTTTAACCATGACAGTCGAAACTTTTGACGTAAATACTTAGAAAAAATAATAAATAGGTATAAATTTTATTTTAGCATTAAAATTATACAAGTAGCAGTAACTTCGTAGCAATGCCTGCTTCCCCCTCCCCCGTAAGGTCAAACGTAAGAAGCAAAAAATATAAAACTGGGGTATAGACGGTCATGCAAAGCTCGCACGCAAATTCGACCGTGTGTATTAAAAAAACTGACACATCTGACTTGGCATATGCGACTTGATATCAGTTTGATTTTTCGTGCAAACTTGTGCGTGTGTAGGACACGTCAGTTAACGTTTCAGTTTACGAACGTCGTTTACGGGGTTATATTGTTGGTTTTGCGTTAACAAAATGGCGCCGAGAAGATGTAATGCGAAACTTTACGAATATGTACCAAGGTTATCCATGCCTTTTGACACTTAAAAGTATTGAATACATTACCATAAATAAAAATATTTTCGCTGAATTTCGCTTATGTTCAAGTTAATCACACCACTTCCTACCAAAACTGACGCTGAACTGACCGGTACATCTGAATGCTGTGTATCAAAAGCTTTATTTTACATTTACTTGCATGCAAATGCGTTTCAGGTTTGCATGACCGTGTATACCCCGGTAAAGGATACAAAGAGGGGTAGTTAAGTAAGGAAATAAAAGACATGCAAGATTTTTTTTACTCGTCAAATTATTGCGGACCACAAAACAAGATCACAGGTGACATCACTGATCACGATGGATTGCCAATGTTGTAACCTGCGCGAAACAAAAGTTACATTTCATGAGCGAAAAAAACCGGTTTGTGCGCAAGCCAGTTGAGGGTAAACGCACGCGGCACCAAACAAACTATCCGCATTATAGGAAAGAATTTGTTGACGGCGTCCTGGTTTTCTGTTCGAAGTACGGTAGCTAATAAGCGTCACCGTCAGACCGCGGACGGAAAGAACGGGTGCCGGTGTTTGTATTTTGCCACGGCTTTTTAAGTGCGCATGTTCGTCCACCCACTGCGCGAGGTCGTAAAAATCCGAAAATACTTCTTGCCACTGCGGATCTAAATGTAGGTTATCTATGGGTGACATCCATAGGAATATTGAATAATGTTTTTTTAGATATGAGGTCCTTTTAAACCAAAAGCTGGCGTCGCGTAGCCACTGCTCCGTAGTAACTTTAAAATTTTAAATGGCATTACCCATTTTGAGACACCTTAAATCAAAGGCTTATCTATTTCACCAGCGGATAAATTTTTTAATTTTATACCAAGTGTTTCCGCACTAGTGCGGAAAAGTACAAACATTTTAAACCAAATATTAGTGAGTCGCAATGAAGGATTTTCATGTTGGTATGGTAGGATATTATGTAGCAATGTGTTAAAATAAAAAATAATAAAAATTTTAATTTTTATGTTTTCCTGCTACGCTCGTAGAAAAATAGCGTTCCTAGCACGGGCCGAAAGTGCCTTTTCCGCACTTGACTGCTTAACCAAACTCTCGCTACGCGTCGTTCGGTCAACTGCAGTAGCGTGCGGAAAAGTGGCACTTTAGCACTAGTTAGGAAATATACTGTTGCAGATGATTTTTGGTTTTACCTGAAGCGAAAATTTGGTAATTTTGCAATTACATTTAATTGAATAATTCATGAACCGCTTATTAAAATTTTATGTAACTTGACTCAAGTGTTTATTAAATTGATTTCTTTAAAAGTTATCTTACACTTTTTCTGTAGAATGTACAGGGAGTCAATAATTAACCCCTTATAATTTACATGGAATTTCCTATGTTCTTGCATGCGACGTATCACCCGGTATATTTGTTTATTTAATTTTTTTTTTTACTTTTTGACTGGAAAATTACTTTAAAAACTTTTAATAATTGTTATGAAACCAACTAACCATTATCAAGTATGAAAGTTCAACTTATTGTAAAATTAAATTGGCAAATAATTATCAAGACCTTTTGAGTTACTAAGTTTCACAGTTGTACTGACTATTATTCAGTAACAACTTTCTGATATTGTAGGTATATATTTAGCGGCGAAGAAAGTTACACAATGTAAATAAAATGTTGAACTTCATTATAAAGTTTTGAATATACATGCTATTTTTAGAAATAGCTAAATAGCATGCTTGTAATTTGTACTTTTATATATTTTTTTTAAATTAGATTAGACTTAATGTCCTTTAAAAAGTAAAATACTAATTTGTTTCTTTGCATATATGACCATTCAAATTCAAAAAATAATAGACATATAATTTCCATTATATCTACAGAATCTACAGTCTAGACTTAGTTCTGTAGGTAGGTATAGTGAAAATTACATAATATAATATTTTTTAGATTTAAATGTCATATTACCGAAACTGATAAAGGTAGATATATTAAATGTGGCAATTTTGTAAAAACTTTTAAAAACTTTTTAAAGGTAGTATAATATACAGGGTATCCCATTTAAAAAAGGTAAGTAATGTCAATATATTCTGTTAGTAAAATTGTTTTAAGTTATCTTCATAACAGAAAAAAACTTAATAATTTATTGTGCAAGTTGGTTTTGGATCATTTTTTTAAGTTAAAAAAAAGGGTATAGACATTTAAAATGTGCACAAGTTATATTGGACGCACTGTACAAGGGTTTTTTTTTGGTTGGTATTATAGGGTACAGGCTAAACGGTAAGAGATACAAAAAAACTAAGATACGTGTTCCGTTATCTTTTTAGTAATTAATTTAATAGCGCAATCAGATCCACGCTAATTTGATTGGTTTGAGAAGATACAGGGTGATTCTCGAAATTCGTCGATTTTTATTATGTCCTATTACTCAAACACTTATGGAGATAGAAAGAAACTTCAAATACAAAAATGTTGTTTACAAGTAGAGTCCAAAATGCATTGAACAAAATGGAATGCATTTCTGGCACATCTTGTAATTAATCACTAAGCAAAAAATATTAAGTACTTGAGATAGCTGTTATAGTTGCTATTATAAATGAACCTATTTTCTGTGGTTGTTATTGTTTTTGGTTCATAAATGTTTTAGTATTCTTGTTAAATTGGGTTTTTTATATACATACCCTTTAAAAAATAAATGAATATTGATTCAATCCATGGCGTAACTATTTTTTATTTTGTTTTGTTAGTTTCGCTGTGTAGGACAATGCAAAATATTAAGTGCTATATATTGTTTGTAATCGAACAAAATGCATTTTTTGAATATACTCAGAAAACAGGGTGTCCCATTTAAAAAATGCAAGTTTGTGGTTCATATCTCAAAAAATTAAACTATTTTAATTTGTTTTATGAACGCCACTGGATTATACGTAAAAAGTTATAAAACATTTGTATTTGAAGTTTTTTTCTATCTCCATAAGTGTTTGAGTAATAAGACACAATAAAAATATATTCTTAACCAAAAAGTTAGCGTGGATCTGATTGCGCCATTAAAGTAAACACTAAAAAGATAACGGGACACCTACCTTAGTTTTTTGTATCTTTTACCGTTTAGCCTTATACCCAACCAAAAAAACCACGCTGTACAGTGCATCCAATATAACTCGTCCACATTTTAAATGTGTATAACCTTTTTTATTTTTTAACTTAAAAAATGAAAAACCAACTTGTACAGTAAATTATAAAGCTTTTTTCTGTTATGAAGATAACACAAAACAATTTTACTAACAGAATATATTGACTTTTTAATGGTGGTATAATAAACAGGGTGTCCCTTTAAAAAAAGTTAATTCTGTCAATATATTCTGTTAATAATTTTTTTGTGTAATCTTCATAACAGAAATTTTTTTAAATAATTCACTGACCAAGTTGGTGTTTGGATCATTTTTTAAAGTTTGAATTAAAAAGTTATAGATATTTAAAATGTGGACAAGTTAAATTGGACGCACTGTACACATTGCTTTAAAAATGTTTTCATCAAAAGATCTTTAAACTTAAAACTTCAAACTTTAAGATCTATAATTTAAATACGATCAGTTTTAAGCCACTTAAAAGACATTAAAAAAATTTGGATTTTTTGTATCCTTTAATTTTTCCACTTTTATTTAATATTTTCGTAATATTTAAAAGTTTTCGATTTAAATGTTTCATTTATATTTGATAACTAAAACTATTGTATTTAATATTCAATACAACTCCATTAATTACAGCATAGTAAAATTTATTGTTCTCTGCTCTTAAGGTTTTGTCCAAGTTTGGCCACCCTCCACTTCAAGACACTCTAAATCTTGATAATGTCATCGCGTAAGCTTTGTGAAACACAAATCCCCACTTGACAGATCGGTCGATTGAGTCTATTCAACGTTATTTGTATGGTTGCTTACAAAAACATAGATTAAACCTATTTGAAGACAGCTAGTAATGGATGTATAGTACCCGCCATAGATAATTTATTTGTGAAGAACAGAACAGAAGCGGACTTCAAATACCTATTATTTATTTTTTCCTGGAATTAAATAAATACAGTGCATTTCTCTAATGCCCCCCTTTTATTTTTGAACGGATCAATTTAAAAAATTAATACTTTGGGAGATGGAATTGATGCATGAATACTATATTTTAAAGGGAAATTGACAGGTGAAAATTTAAAGATGGCAGGCTGGGCACCATCTTGGAAAAAAAAATAAACGGAAAGTGGGGTCTTGGTGAAACATTATTTTAAAGCTCCTGACTAGTACTTTATAACCATAGAATATAAAAAGTCAATATCTTTACCTAATATTAACTTAAAAATTATCACCAGTATTACCATTAAAAAGATCTTTGAAAGACCTGAAAATACTACATTTAGTACATCTAACTTTATTGGTTTCGGAAATATGGCCATTTAAAGCAGGTATTTGGGTAAATTTTAAAGTACCGCCATTTTGTATTAGGTAAAGATATTGACTTTATATTCTAGGGTCATAAAGTACTCGTCAGAATCCTAAAAGTAATGTGTCACAACCTCCTTTCCATTAATTTGTTTTTTGGCAAGATGGCGCCAAACCTTCATTAATTTTAGGCAGATGTGCAAAATTTGGAATAAATATTTAAAAAAAATAAAAAAGATGTGTTTTTTTAATTCAGTGCATTTCCAAATATTGTATTTTTTTCTTTAAAATAAGTTTTCTAACTATTAGGTAACGAACTAATTTATTTTATCATAAATTTTGTATTTTCTTTCACATTTAAAACGAAAAAAATAGATTTGGCCAAGTACTTTCAATATATGTATACACCTACTTTTCTAAGAGATATATTGTAATTTAAAATCTCAACAAGATAGATCATTTCATTAAAGTGTTTTTATTTATTTTAAGTAAATAAGTTTGGTATCAAATGTGCAATATCATTTGTCTCTCAGTAAGACTTTAAATTATTGGGTGCAGCACTTAACTTTTATTGAAATATAAGAAAAGAACTGCTTTACAAAACATGTTTAGTAAATTGTCTTTTTCGTCATGGCATACTACATTTTGATTGTAATATAGTAATACAGCTCTTAGAAAAACAGGTGTACACACTTAGAGTACTTGCCAAATCTTATTTTTTAAATTTTCTTGTTTTAAATGTGAAAGAAAATACAAAAATTATGATTAAAAAATCGGTTTGTCACCCTATAGTTAAAAAAAAGAATAATAATTTAACCGATTTTTTTAGAGAAATACATTTTTTTATTTTTTTAAATATTTATTTTACATTTTTCACATTGGCCTAAAATTAAATTCTGAACACCTCTTTTAAATAACCCCTCTAGATATCGAGCCAACCAATCACACCTTTTAATATTTTAATTTAAGTTTTCTTAATTATCTCTTCAACAGACACCCATGAGTCGAATGTCATTATTGATCTTTAGGTTACTCGATAAGCAGAGGTGATTGCCAAAAAAGTTTTTTAATAGTTTTTTAATAATATCAAAAACGAAATTTTTCCCCATACGTGTCCAACACAACGGCGATTACTGTAGATTATGCTTTTTGTGACTTATTCTGTATCAATTTCTTTGCAGGAAATGGACAGAACAAATCCTCCAGACGCATTCGTCATACTCTATTCCGTTGTTGACAAAGCCAGTTTCCTAAAGGCCGAAGCCGAACTAAGCAGGCTGCAGGACTCGGATCTTTTAAGGTCGCGACCAGCAATTTTAGTAGCAAATAAAATTGATCTAGCTAGGAGTAGAGCAGTGTCGACGCAGGGTAAGTTTTTTTTTAATGTTACCTAATACAGGGTAATTCAAAAATCGATCACGAAACTTAAGGGGGTGATTCTACTTGACAAAATAAGGGCAGAGCTTCATATACATTTTTTTCAAAATGTCATTCGTTGTCAAGTTACAAGCCGTCAAAGTTCAATTTTTATTTTGGTTTTTTCGCCATATTGCATTTATTTTTTAACCAATCCAGTTGATATTTGGCACACAAATCGAGCTTTGCAGATTCTAAACTTTTAAGACAAAAGCACTTTTTAAAATACCGCCAGAGGGCACTTTTACCTAAAACTTAAAATTTATTTACATCATAACTTTTTTATTTTGACAGTGTTAAATATACTTAATTATTTGGGTCACTTTAGTAGAATTTCAAATTTTCGGTGATTAAAGCGTGATACGGTGTTGGATTCAGAATTAAAATAGGAATTTAATAAATTTAAAATAAAATGTCGACCATTTAAACAACAAAGTTGGTGATGATGGCTCGAAGACGTCGACGAAACGTCGGATCTTATATTTAATATCGTCATTTGGTAAAAGAAAAGAGTTGCGTTGATAAAATGACATATACATGAAAATATCTCTTTAAATAAAATTAGAAATATATAATAATTGTTTCAAAAAATATGTATTTTTTTGTTGAGTAGTAATTCCGGAACTGCTGTAAATTTTTAAATTTGTAGAAAGGAATATTGTTAATCACTAAAATGCGCAACTTTGCCCTAATTTAATCAACCCTGTATCTCTTACCAATTTCGAGATCCTAATGGTGCTCCTCAAACTTGTAACACTCTGTATAACCAAAACAAACTATTTTAAGTTGCAAGCGCAATCTTTTATACGGAAATGTAAACAAAAGAGCACGATCGGCTATTTTTAGACCTTTCTAGTTAAAACGGTGTCTCGACAAGAAAATAGAATGTATTTCAAAAGCGGAAAAACCGTAAATAGAATATGCCAGAGACAGTGTATAAGTAATATAAAATTTTAGAAACTGTGCTTAAAAGCAAGGTCAATTTATCTAGAAAGGTTGCGACAAAACCTCGAATTTAGGCGATTGGAGATCGAGGACGTGAGGAAGGGCATATAACAGGAAAAAATTGGCAAGACTGGGTAAAGTTACTATATTTCGACAGCTGATGATCAATCCAGTGGCGTCTAGAATTTGTGCATTTTGTTTTTCATTGTTTTGAAAGTGATATTTTTTAAAATGTGATTCCAAATGTTTTTTTATTTAAAGTTGAAGAAGTTGCAACTTAATAATAATTAAAAAGTGTTTGGTAAACGGTTGTTATAATAATAATATATATTATACATATTTTTTCCACAACTATCTCATTATGGGTATCTAAAAAAAAGCTTAAATAGAAGATTAGAGCTTATACCGAAAAAATTAAAATAGTTTAGACGGTGTAGGTATATTTATAAAAAGCTTCTTTAACTTAGAATCCGGATCCAAGCATGGGTATGGGGTATAAATCAAAAAATAATAAAATCGTTGGTTATTTCTGGTTACTTATAGTGAGGAATTAAATGTACTCAAAGGAATAAAAAGTATTAACTAACAAAAAAACTAAAAACCTGGATACAAATATATAAAAAACATTTTTTTATGTTAAACGGTTTTATTACAATAAAAATTATATAGGTTATGTAGCAGAAGCTAAAAATAATTCGGTAAGTCCTAGTTACTAGATCGCTTTAATCTTCTTATCAATCTGGGACATCAGACAAATAATGAAATCCTTGGACACGTAAAATTTTTATCATAACATTTAGTCTGGATACGCTACGCCCAACAATTTTTATTATTTTCCTGATCGATAGCCCAGATTTATAAGAAGATTGGTGCAATCTGGTAGCTAGGACTTACCGAATTATTTTTAGCTTTTAGTACATAACCTACATTATTTCTATTGTAACAAAACCGTTTAAGATAAAAACTTTTTTATTTTTTGCCCCATAAGTCTATTTACCCTTATGCCCTTTGTTAGGTACATTTCAAAAGAACTAATTGTCTTAGTAAAAACCGAAAACTATGTTACACAACTGTTATACAACAGTATAAAAGTGAATAATGACATAACGTATAGAACAAACTAGCGAGGTAATTACTAACATTAAACCTGATTCCAGGTTTATTTTTTTCCTTTTTTCCTCTTTTATTGTTTAAAGAATAATTTCGAGCATAAAAAGCCCGACAAGTAGGAACAGAATTTTCTTCTTTCAAACTCTTATTTTATACATAATGTAAATAATGCGAATTAATAAAACTTCTTATAGTCTAGTCAAAATGTGAGTTTTCTGCAAAAATACTTCTTGCAACCGTAAAAATATGGTTGCTGGTATTTTGGATTCAGAAAAAATCAGGAAAAAAGATTTTTTGAATAATCTCGCACTCAAAAATTGCAATTAATTGTTATTAACAAAAAAAGTAAACAAAGAAGCATCTTTGTTTTGTAGGTATACCTTTAAAAAAATATTTGAGCTAGATAAAATTTAAAAAAGATACTAATGAAGGAAAAATTTCAATAGGACAATGTCTCAACTTCCGAAGTAGTAAACTTTATTATTAATTTTCTTATTTCTGACATCATGTCCCTTCCTCCCTATTATTTTTAAACGTATCACTTTAAATATTTAAAACTTTAGAAAATAAAATTGATTTAATAATACATGGTTCCCCATAATAGGCTACCATTCTAATATTTTAATATTTTTAGTTTACCAAACAAAATTACACTAAATAACAGCTATCTCTTTTGTAATTTACGATAACTGATAAATATTTCCTAATTTAATTCTAACTTTAAAATTCAAAAAATTCAAATTCAAAAATAAAACATATATTGCACAATTTTATTTATTTTTTATTAGCATTAGACAATAACATAGATAAAATAGAATATTACAGATATAGACAAGACACCATTACTGTCGATACATTGCTGTAACTGATTTCTGAATTGTGCGTGGACCTTTCCAGCATATCATTCGGTACGTTGGCTATCTCGTAACGAATATTGTTTTTTAATTCTTCCAAGGGGTTTGCAGGACGGTTGTTATACACTTTTATTCTGAGGTAGCCCCATAGAAAATAATCACATGGGCCAGATTCAAGCGATCAGTAATATGAATGTCACCTGACAGTAGGTCACCCTGAAATTTTGTCTCAAAACAGGCATTTAAAATGTGATGTGTGGGCTGTGGCCCCATCTTGCTGGAAACTACAGCATTGCCTGCTATGTTCCGAAGCAGATCGTTCAGAGATCTCAAACCGACTGTCGGACTGCCTCGATATTTGCGGGTGATCTAACTGTCCGTGTTGCTCCTGGTCTCTTTCGGGACACATTTCCATCTGCTCTAAAAGCCTCCACCCATGATAAATGGATCCCTGGGCTGGAACAGCACCTCTAGGGGTTATATTGTACTGTAATGCTGCACGGCGATGATCGACCGGCCTTGTGGTGCTAAGTCTCAACGGCGAACGTGCGCGTTCTCGTGCCCAAAGCATTTTTACGACTGACGACAATTAACAAACAAATCTCCCCTCACTAACGCTCAAGCGCACTAACGCGCTGCCGCAACTAGCTCCAGTCGCGCCACCATGTATCATTGAAAAGAAAGTTTCAGTGCCGGACCTCTGTACCTGGACGACTCGCAAACACTTTGGCTTTTAAATATCCCCACAGGAAAAATCGGGTGCCGTTAAGTCGGGGGACCTTTTCATCTAATATTGCTCCATTAGTTTTTAGTTTAAAATTTTGCATAATGTAAACTTGAATAAATCTTAGTTAGGGCTAAATAAGCTTTTTAATACTTAAACAAGTGTATCAAAATTTAAACCAATTTAATTTGAGGATATTTAAAACATTTATAAAGAACACAGCAAAACCGCACATTGGTTAATAGGAACTTCCTTTTTTATAAAATGAGATTAGGCAATAATTTTCTAAAAATTGAGAAAATGTTTGTAAATTAAATGTTATAATATTTATTCTTTTAATATTTTCACTTTTGCATTTAAACTGCCAATATTAAATTTTATTGTTGAATTAACTGTTGCTCACTGCTGCCTTACTCTTTGTATTATTAACTAAGACCGCGCAAAGTTTAATATACCAGAAAAAATATTTAAATTTAAGATGGAAAAATATATTTCTGGAACAGAGTCCATTGACAAAAAAACTTTTTATTTTTTCTCTTTATATTAAAATTTCATTACTTTATAGTATACGATATTCACTGTCTCTCAAAACTTCAGTAAAGAATTTAAAACATAAAGAAACCCACGCGAAAAGCGGTAGGTACATGGAAAATTTCAAATCCTGTTGAATGTGGTTAGAATACGATTTTAAAAAGCAGGGTTTAGTTTTCAAGAGCGAGCCTGGGTTAATGGAAACCGGTGTAAAATCGTATTTAATATTCCAAAATAACTAAGACCTTCGTAAATTTGCATTGCTGTCTTAAATGTTTTATTTGTGTAGAATATTAAGTTTTATATCAGATGTAGAAAGAATGATAAATATTATAAATTAAAAAATATATATATTTAGTGGGTGTACATGCTGTAGGTACCTAAATTTAGTTACTTGGTTTAGCAACTTGCTTAAGCCACTTGACACGTGTTAAGCTCGCTTCAGTTTGAAAATAACAAAAAAACAAAATCAAGATATTTCATTTATTTATTTATCTACACAGGTAAATCTTGCGACACGCTTTTATATCATATTTAATAAAAAGAAACAAATTCACCGGTGTCGTCCATAAGGTGTTTTAAGGTAATAGTCCAAGAGCTCGTGAGCGGCAGACTCGTCATTTTGTAAAAGCTGAAAGTTTGTCAGCGCATGCTTCCAACATAGGTAGAAGCGATGAGAGACTATAAAGTTTGTAGCTTTGGTAGGTACCACCCAAACAGCACAAACTTTCCCTTGAGCAATCCTCCATATAAGTAAAGCATGCGTCCACACTATTTTTGACCTTGCTGGGGAGCTGGGCTACACTACCAAACAATGGTTAAGCTGTGAAGCGGACATAAAGCATCGCTTGAGACCCGTGCTTTACTTATATGGGGGATTGCGCAATGGAAAATTTGTGCTGTTTGGGCAGGTACTAAAGGTTAAATAATTGAAAAATAGCTTTGTAAAAGCTTAGTTTTAAAAATATGTTTTTCTGATGTTTTCCAAAGTTTTAATTAATTGATCTTGAACCACTGTGTATATGATGTGGCCATTCTTATTATGGTTTTTAGCATTTTGGATGATGTTTACAGGTATAGTTGTCCAATCATGGATACACTATAAGATCAAGCTGACAAACGTATATACAATTTCAGACACCATAATAAAAAATTAATAACAGTTTTAGAAAAGTAAAAAGACTAAATTAATCGCGCCATCCCCTATAGAATAAAAACAACCTGATAAAAGGAGTTTGGCAATTTGAATACATTTCTTGAGTTATTCAGTCTCTTAAAAATACAATTTAGTAAAGTAGATATTACATTATCTCCCGTTTTGTTTAAAAATGTTTTAAGAAGAATAAATTTTTCTAAAATAATCCACAAAAAGTTCTGCTCAATCTTAAAATAAAAGCTGCTTAAATACAATTTAATTAAGCCAGTGAAATTTAGAATTACAATCTAGGTTTAATAAGAGTCTTTAGAAAATCCTTGTATTATTCAAATTAAACAGATTGTGCATAAACTAGCATTAAGCTTAAGTCAGATTAAGCCGTTTTAAAACTGTAAATTTAGTCTAGTCGGGAAGTGAGTTTTTGCGAAAAATGGTTGTTGTAATTGTGAAAATATGGTTGTTGGTGTTTTGGATTTAAAAAAACAATCGACATAGGGGATTTTTTAATAATCCCGCACTTATAAATTGCCATTAAATGGTTTTTGCAAAAACAACCAATGTCATTCTATAACATACTGTCATTGTCAAGTTTTCTTTTCTAATTTACAAAAAAAACTATTGCTTATAGAACCTTCAGAATATATCTATAAATATGCAAAAATACACCTCTATTTACGAACATATTACAAATATACATGGATGTTCGGAAAATGCGTTAGAAAATTTTAAAGGTTCATTCTGCAAAGAAAAAAACTGTTAGTATAGTAAGTCTTTTGACAAAATGTCAGAAATCTCCCTGGTTCCCAAGTTACAGGGATTAAAGTTCAATTATTATTTTTGTTTTTGCCATAAGTTCAGAAGTGCTTCCTTACCGAGATACGGGGTATTAACTTCTAAGAAAAAAAACTGTTTTTACCGTATTTTCAACATCACTCGCAGATATCTTTATGAAAATTGTTACATGTCTTTGGAGCATCGAAAGGCAATTCCTGATATTAGAAGGGTTTTTAATTTAAACCCGTGGCGTCTGTACAGGGTGTACCATTAATTATTTAAAAAAATGGTTCGCCACTGCTTTTTGCTGCAAATAAAAATTACGCGTAATATAACTATTTTATTTAGAGCAATTTCGATCCCTTGACTTTTTTCTTACGGAAACCGTTTTACGTAAAAAAAAATAAAAACCATGTCAATGCGGAAATAGTTATCATTTTAGAAAATGAAAAATCTTGGGAGGCTTGTGTCACTGGTAAAATCAAAATTTATTTTCGGTCAAATAACTTATTAGTTTTGACACTGTTGTAATGAGCTGTGAAAATCTTGTTGATAATAATGAACCATAATTATTCAACTATGGAGTTGCGTGATATTCATTTTAATTACGGTGTGGCCCAAGGAAATGCTCGAGCTGCACGACGTATGTACCAGGAGGCATATCCTCAAAGAATAATACCACAACCAAGGATGTGCTCGGGATAAGTCGACGTGATGCAGGGCGACCAAGAAGAACACGTACTGTGGCAGCAGAAATACGCATTTTTAATAATATTGAAAATAATGCGGGGAACAGTGTAAGGAAAGTCGGTGCAGAAGAAACTATTCCGAAAAGTTCTGTTCATGAAGTCTTGTGTGAGCAGCAGCTTCACCCATATCATTATCAAAAAGTTCAAGCGTTATTACCAGCAGACTACGAACGTCGTATGAACATGTGTGTCCATATTCGAAATCAACATAACACCGATGGAAACTTTTTATTTAACGTTTTGTTTACGGATGAAGCTGGATTTGCTCGTGAAGGTCCTATTAATTTACACAACCTCCACTACTGGAATGATGAAAACTCCCATGCAATAACCGAACGCGGATTTCAAGATAGATTTTCTTTGAACGTATGGGCTGGGATAGTAGGAGATCATTTGATTGGACCCCATTTTTTCCCCAATCGACTTTCTGGCAGAAATTTATTTAGATTTTTAAGAAATCATTTACCTCTTCTCTTAGAAGATATTCCGCTTCAGGTACGCAATTCAATGTGGTTGCTGCAAGATGGCGCACCACCTCATTTTGCAATTCAAGTTAGAGAATATCTTGATGAACTTTTTCCTAACCGATGGATAGGTCGTAGGGGATTTGTGGAATGGACTCCCAGGTCACCGGACTTGAATCCGATGGATTTCTTTTTTGGGGATATCTTAAAGACCTTGTGTACAAGACTCCAGTGAATAACGTTGAACAACTTAGGCAGAGAATAACTGACAGCTGTGAAACTATCAGACGGAAACAAGGGATATTCTTTAGAGTTCGTCAGTCCTTTCTAAGAAGACTTAATTTATGCATGGAAATGGAAGGCCAACATTTTGAGCATCTGCTATAGTTTGTTACTATGATTTTTTAAATTATTGTTATTATTTTCTGAAATGATGACTATTTCCGGCATTGAAATGGTTTTATTTTTTTACGTCAAAATGGTGCCTCGTAAGAAAAAAGTCAAGGGATCGAATTTGCTCTAAATAAAATGGGAATATTACGTGTAATTTATATTTGCACAAAAAGCAGTGGCGTACCATTTTTTATTTCAAAAATAATTAATGGTACGCCTAATGGTGCAAATTAAAAAACCCTTTTAATATCAGGAATTGCCTTTCGATGCTCCAAAGATATGTAACAATTTTCATAAAGATATCTCGAGTGATGTTAAAAATAGGGTAAAAAACAGTTTTTATTCTTAGAAGTTTAACACCCCGCGTAAGAAAGCACTTCTGGACATACATCTATATAGGAAACTAGGGTTTATTTTGGACGCAGAATCGCCTCTTAAAATATGTGCTCCTAATTTCCGGACACCCTGTATATAGAGTTAGCCATATAGGACTAATAAAGTTTTTTAAATGTTTTAATGTCTCGACCTTATTGAGAACTTGACATTGGCTTTTCTTTAAAAAAAAAACACCTTTAATTGTTATAAAGAAAAAAACAAAAGAAAAAAGGGCGTCTCCGTTTTGTAGATGTTGGTGATGGTGTTCCGAAATTTATGCATCAAATCTTAATGGCATATTCTACGTTGAAAATAAGCCCTAGATTCCTATATAAACATATGTCCGGAAACGCTTACTTTTAGAGATACAGGGGTGATAAAATTCTAAGAAAAAAACATGTTTTTATTATAATGTTTAAACTCCTTTAGATATTTAATTGGTATTTGGTACATTGCTTAACAGCAGAAAAAAACATTTCTTTTTATGTTAAAAAAATAAAAAAATTACCAGTGACGTCCGTACCATATTAGATGGCATATTTTTCAAGAAAAAATAGGGTGCCACTACTTTTTCTAAAATAAAAATTATTTTTAGAACCCCATTGAATTTGGAACAAATTTGATCTCTTGACTTTTTTCCAAACGATGCATAGTTTTTAAGCAAAAGAAAACACTTTGATGCATGACGAATTTGTTAATAAAAACTTTACAAAAATTATTTTAAATTTTTGCCCCTAATTGTTTATTATTTTTTGTCATTATTTTCGCAAATGTGTCATGCATCTAAGTGGTTTTTGTTTGAAAACTATGCATCGTTCGGAAAAAATCAGAGATCAAATTTGTTTCAAATCAATGGGGATTTAAAAATAATTTTTATATTAGGAGAAAGCAGTAGCAAAGTAGTGTGTAATACATTTTTTTATTTTTTTGCAATATTAAATATTAGTTTTAAAATTTACGACTACAGGAAATATTTTCCGCAGAAACTTCACTTCTTGACGACTTTACAGTTTTAAAACGGCTTAATCTTACTAAAGCTTAATGCTAGTAGTTGTATACTAAAATGAAACATTTCTATGTACGAAATTTTAGGTACCTTCATAAAGATCAAATTTTCAAAGTTTCTTTGAGGAAATAAAAGGAAAATTTAAAATCGTGAAACGAAGTCGGGAAGCAAATGCGATAACTTCAGTTGAATGCTGTTTAAACAAGCTTCCTTATAGCACGGTTTGATTTTTAAAAGCGGGCCCAGGTGAACGAGAACTTCATAAGCTAATTGAATATTCTAGACTGAATATGCACCTTTATGCATTTAAGAGAAATATGTATACAAATAATGCTGGTATTAATTTTAGATTTCCTTTTGTGCTTTAAAGGTACTTACAAGGTTAGCAAGTTTAAAATTTATTTATAAATTAAAATCAGAAAGTTAGACACAAAAAAATACAGGGTGTCCAGTAACTTTACCGACCAACTTTAAGGGGATATTCTACAATAAAACATAAGAAAAAACTTCCTATGAACATACAGTGACCGCCAAAGAGTTGAACACATACAGAAAAAAATTAAAAATTTTTTTTGCAATCACCTCTGCTTATCGAGTAACCACAAAATCAATAATAACATCCGACGTTAGTTGGCTCGATATTTAGAAAAGTTATTTGAAAAAGGTGTTTAGAATTTAATTTTAAGTCAATCTGCCAAATTTGAAATACATATTTAAAACAAAGAAAAAATGATGTTTTTTCTAAAAATAAAAATTTGTCAATTTACGGATCTTATTTTTTTCTTTAAAATATGTTTTTAACTGTAAACTGACGTACTGATTTTATTTAGTATAATTTTTGTCTTTTTTCACATTGAAAACGAGAAAATTTAAAAAAATAGATTTGGCAAGTATTAAATATTAATTTTTAGCAGTGGTATACGAGGTATCTTAAAAATATGAATTTCGACCAAGAGGAAATTAACTTTATTTTTCATAATATCGAAAATTTTTACAAGATTTAATAAGATGTCTAGCATTAAAAATACAATTAAAATATGTATACTTGTTCATTTACAAATGATATTTTTTTTATGCGTTAAAGATTAAAATTTAGGTTTTTATATTAGTGCCTATTTATATCGGTATGTAATTTGTAAGGAAAGCGTTAGAACTGTCAAAACAACGAAAAATAACAAAAACGCTCGTGATCACCAAAAAAATTCTTATACTACTGCAAAAATTCATATCTGATGATTGCATTTTGGGTTTTAGACCATGCAGAACTTTTTGTAAGAATTAACTTTATTTTCGTAAAATTTATAATAAAAGAGTTGTCCATATGATGCGAACTTAAGTAGACACGCTGTACTAAATTACTGCAAAAAATGATTTTTTTGCGATAATCAAGAAAAGTTCTTGTTTTGAAACAGTAAATTTAAAAGTTTATTTAAAATTGTCCCATGAAAATTTTAATTATGAAATGTATTGCAGTAATGTACAAACAAAAGAAAATTGCAAATAAAAAAAAATAATATTTAGAGTGGATGGTAAAGAAGGCCATTTTTATTAAATAATATCAGTTTTTTAACAGTACTTCTCTAGATTGTTACTATATATTAATTGTAAAAATATTGCAGATTTTATACCAATTGCATTTACAACTAGTAGGGTTTAGAACAAAAACAACAAATTAATGTGTTAAAACATTTTACAAATTAAAAACACGTTTCAGCAGCAACTGGACCACTGTTTTTAAGATAAAACTCATCTTTTAAATTTAATAAACCTAAATAATGATGTAACTTTATTATTATTATTATTATTATTTTAACCTTGTTATAAAAATATAGGCAATTCAGAAAGGAGAGTTTCTACAAGTTATGATGTACGGTTATAAATAATACATTTATTTTTACTGACAGGTATCTTTTTTTTTATTTTTTAAAGAAATCATCTGTCTTATTTAAGTTTTTTGGAAATCTGCAAATTCAAAGGAGTCAATAAATTATGTGTATCATACATATAAAAATTATAACTAAAAATAGGATTACAAAATAAAATAAGCTAAAAAAACCTTATTACCGCTAAACTTATATTACCAATAAAGAACGCAATAAAAAGATTTAAGGTGACTAACAAGAATGTTAATAATAAAATGTATATATGTAAAATTATGAAATTTTAAAAAGAAATATATATTGTTAAAAATAAAAGTAACTAAACTGAAAATTTAATCATAAAAATAAATTATATGTAAATGATATAACAATTTATTATATAATATAATATATAATTAATATGATAGCAACTAAACCGGGTGTCAACGAATTTATTAGACAAGCCATAACTTATAGAGTATTTGACATATTATAATTAGACTTGGTATGTATAGGGAAATGGGATAAAAAGAGAAAGGAAATTTTTTGCATATATCACTTTTTAGTCACGTCAGATTTAACCGGAAATGGCTCCAATTTTGAATTTTTAAATGAAACAGCCAATATATTTTTTCATTTGTGAATTTCTACAGCAATTCTAAATCAGAATATGACATTTTAAAAGGTTTTTAATCTGCTTAATTTTTTTAGAGCAATTTTTAGTATTGCATTTAGGCGCCCATGATTGGACGCAAATTAATCTAAGGGCCCCAGGTGATGTCAGACAGACAAGACACAAACTTAAATAAAATCCTCCCATACAAAGAATTTATCTGCTTAGAGATCCTTATTTGGGACTAAATAGTCATCCACAAATTTGGTTTATTAAAAACAAATCATAAGGATTCTCAATTTCAATGACCTAACGACATTAAATTATTAAAACAAAATTTTAATCTGACATATTTTTTACGCAAAAGGGAAATATTTTTAAAAAAGTTAGTTTTTTTGTTTAAAAGTTGTTAAAATATACTTTACCGTTAATAAATAATTTAGATATTTAAAAGGTTTTTAAAGTTATTCTGTTGGAAACAGCGTCAGAAAAAAGTATATTAAAGTATTAAACTTGTCACAATCATCGGCGTGACTACGGGGGGCCCTGGGGAGCGGGCCTCCGCAGAGTACCTTATTTTTAAGCTCTCGATTGTCTATAAAAAGGCGTCCACAGCTTTGCAATATCTGTCCAAATAAAATAGTTATGATGTAAATAAATTTTAATTTTCAGGGAATGTGCTCTCTGGCGGTATTAAGAAAAAGTACTTTTATCTTCAAATTTTAGAATCTGCTAATTTTGATCTGTGTACCAAATGTCAACTAGATTGGTTAAAAAATGAATGCAATATGGCGAAAAAAACAAAAATAAAAATTGAACTCTTAACCTCTGTAACTTCGTAACCAAGGAAATTTCGACATTATGTCAAAGGACTTACTATCAGTATTTTTCATTGGAAAATGACCCCTTAAAATTTCCTAACGCATTTTCCAAACACCCTGTATAAAGAATCATGGCCCCCTATATGCAATGTTACAAATTGCTCTTAACGAATCAAGTAGGCTTAAAAACGTTTTAAAATGCCATATTCTGATTTGGAATTGCCAATTAAAAATTTTATTTAGAATGAGCAGGGTGCTTCATTTGAAATTTCAAACTTGGAGCCATTTCCGGTTAAACCAGAAAAAGCGAAAACCAAGAAATATGGAAAAACTATATTTTTTCCATACCATTTACATACAGTCTCATTTTAATATGTCCAATACTTTTGGAGTTATGGCTTGTCTAATAAATTCATTGACACCCGAAAGAGTGCACAAGGATTGTCTTTTAAAATGTATTTACTCTATAAACTTACACAGAGATAGTAATGCCCGAAACGTTTTGTGAATAAATAAAATAAAGACAATGCAAGCCCGAAACTCTTCTTTTATATATATATTTTTGGTTTTAGATGGCAAATGTCTAGCCTGCACCTTCAGAGCAAAGTTTATAGAAATCTCCGTAGGAATTAATCACAATGTTGACGAACTCTTGGTGGGAATTCTTACACAAATTAGACTGAAAGTGCTAAACTATGATGACAGTGGCCATCAACAACAATGGTAAGCAGATCAGACCAGAGTAGCTTTCCAGTGACGCATATAGAGCGCTCCCGAGTAGCTCCAGGGCACTTCGTTCTACTTTATGGCGTTCCAGTGACCGATAATGTTATGCACCTGAACTACTCCGTTTTTATTTCCCCTTGCCCCTCATGCACCAACCCTTCTTTTGATGGCAACATCAAAAATTTGTTTTTCATAGTTGGATGAATTTTTTTAAATTTTTTGTTTGAAATGGAATATTAGAGAGAGATTATTATTATAAAGCCAAGAAAGGTTAAAAAAACGAAATTATAAAATTACTTAAAGTTATCTCTCTTTCCTTGTCTAGGGATGCGTTTCAGTGACTAATTTTTATAGCAGATCAAGAGCTTCAAGCCCAGGAGCGTGATGTACAAAAATTTTCATCACTGGATAGCTACTCAGAACTACTATTCGTCGGAAAATCCATTGAATTCGACAAAACATAGAAGCAGAATTTAAATATTTTCTATTTTCCTTTAAATAAATAAATATACACGTCGTGTCACTTTAGAACGTTTAAAGCGAATTTTTTACCAATACCAGGACCTAAATCACTTTTTATACTTTTTTACTTTTAGAAAAATACGGAATTGATTTTATTTTTTGAAGCTTTTTATTAAAGGGCTCTAAACTTAATTTCTTAATTTTTTGGTCCCAGCTTAGAAACTAAAATAGGACCATATCATATTATTTCTAAATGCAGTATTTTATTTTAAACAAATACTATGTAGGTAAATGATCTTTTGTTACCGAATGGGTATATCGCTATTCATCGTAGTTGGCATGAAAACAACAACTAAATAAAGCATGTTGCTGTGAAAACAATTGCTTGGGTGTCTTTAAAAGTTTAAAAATAAAAGATCGGTTTGTGTTTATGTTAGTCTCAAAATTTTAAAACAATTTCAATTTAAATTTAGTGCAAAGATATTTTTGTGTTGGTAATACCAAATTTAACTTAAAATTATTTAATTATTTAATAATTTTAAAAATCATGGGAGATACTTTAACACAAACCAATCTTTGTATTTTTCAAACTTCTTTAAGGAACAAAAGCAACATATTTTATTTGGTTGTTGTGTTCATGGCAACTACGATGAAGTGCGATATACTCCATTCGGTATCAAAAAGATTATTTACCTACATAATAAATGTTTTTTACAGAAAATTTGGGTGTTCTAGTGTTTTACATCGTTACAAATATTGTATTCCTACGTAAAATGGTCTGTATAATCCGCAAAACAAAAATATACAGGGTTTCCATTTAAAATTAAAATTTCAATCATTTTCGGTAAAATCGGAAGTCGTAAAAGAATATTATATAGGCAAAAATAATTACTTTTTGTTAGTCTAACAACCTCCAAAGTTTCGTCAGTATGGATAACAAAAAAATGGCACCCGGAAAGTAATCTCGTGGCCACCCGGTATACAAAATTCAACATTTTTCTTAGTAAATCACATTTTTTACAAGCGAACATTTTTATCAAGCGCGATAAAACTTTTTTATATGACGTACTAACATTATTTTGGCTCACTCTATCACCCCTATTATTTTTGACCACACCTTCCTAATCGAGTATTTGGGTTATTTTTAAAGTACCGCCAATTTGTAGTAGGTAAAGATGTTAACTTTATATTCTAGGGTTATAAGGTACTTATCGGGTGCTTTAAAATGGTTTATCACTCTATTCCCCTTCTTATTTAAAAAAATTAGGGGTGGTGGCTATGGTGGTTCATGGATTGATGGGGCACTGTCCAATTTTATGCAAAAATGTTCCCCCTCAATAAATTACTTGACATGTTTCAGCAATTTTCTCAAATCTGTCTCTTTTCGCAGATGAATGGTGTATTTTTTAATAAATAAACACACTGTATGTGCCACATTTGTAATAAAATGATGTAGTAATTAATAAAATAATTTAAAAATTGCCAAAGGTAATTTAAATGCATATTTAATTTTCAGGTATAAAAGTCGAGGAATGATCAAAGCCAGCATGAAGGCAAGGCAAATGTTTACTTGGCTCTTTGGGAAGGAAGACTCGAAGTTTAAAAATTGTGAAAACCTCCATATCCTATAGATAAACAAAAGTAGTTTTAAATTAATTTTAGTACAATTTTTATTAGAAATAAAGTTAAAGTTTGTTATTTGTTTATTTTATTTTTGACGCAGTGATACATTTTAAGGATTTCTTTAAAAATACCTAGTCTTAAGGCTTTATTTCTAATAAGAAATATTTTAATATTTATTATTTATTGGGCTACCTGAAAAATTGTCGTATAAATTTAAAAAAGTACAATTATTTTTTTATGCAAATAGAGGTCATTTAGTTCTAATTCATTTTTGGAAATAAATACAAATACTTAACAAAAAAATCAAAAGAATAGTTTATAACAGATACATATTTTGACTTTTTAAAACAAATTTTATGGGGTGTCACGTTATAAATGTTCACCTGCCCCTCCCCTTCGGAACTGTTTTATATTTTTTATTGCACAAAATAAACAATAATAACAGTTTATTTAATGACTGTTGCAGTTTTCGAATCAGTTATCAGATTTTTATTACCTCTTAAGATATAGAAGGTTAAAAGGTACGAGGTATTTAAATAGAATACCCTATATATTATGCCACCATTAAAAAGGTCTTTAAAAAGCTTTAAAAAAAATATCAATACATTTTTTCCTTTGAAACGGAACGTAATAAATTTATATTTCCGTAACTTTCTTATTTTTTACGTTTAAAACAAGTGAAAATTCTGTTTTGTGGAGTTGATTTTGTAGTATCCGTATTTGTTATCAGAATCCTATTATCTCCTAAGGTATACAGAAACAGGATACAACAAAAATTATGTTTTTTTACAAAAGACCCTGTATATTGAATCACTATTAAAAATATATTTTGAATAGCATTGGAAAAATATTACATATAATATATCTTTCTTTAATAGTTTTAGAAATATGGTCATACAAAAAAAATTAATAAGCGTGTACCTAATTGAACTTTAAATTTATTTTTTAAATTAAGATGGCCATATTTCCAAAGCTAAGAAATATAGTGTATATCCAATACTGTACTTTTTTAAAGCTTTCTCTCAATATATTGAGCTTTTGAAAGGGAAAGATAAAGAAGATAGTGACACAATATACCGGGTGTTCCATTTAAAAAAATATATAAATTTTTTGTCGTAAGCGGTATAGCTTAATACAAGTAGATAATAAAAATTTGATTACTGATTCGAAATGTACAGAATGCACCTAATATTTATTCTTTTTTATACAATAAAAAAAATGCCAAGGGTGTAAATTTATAATTTGATATATTTTGCAGTTGCAGTTTTTGATTTAATTTCAACTGAAATAAGGGTGCAAATATCCTCTAATACTCTAATAAATAAATTCAATAGCTAAATAAATAAAATATGTAGATTAAAAGCAAATAATATCGTTTATTTCATAGGTTTGCACAAATAATTATGTAAAGTCGGGTAAGTCAGATATTTAATGCATGTATTTAAAACGGTATTGTTTAACTAAGCTAATTTAACACCCTGCATATTGGCAACAATACATTTCCGGATATTTGTTTATACAGGGTGTTTCAAAATGCAACATAGGGGGTAATTTTTTTCTTTAAAATAAGGGGTAGTTTGTTGTACAAAAATGTGTTTATTTTTAGGAACATATCGAATTACATAAGTAGCAAAAAAACTTTTTTTTACTTTAGAAACTAAAATCCTTAGAATAATGAAATTATACAAAAATATTGCTATAGGAAAATTAAACTTTATTACTTTTTTTGCAATACTTTTAGAATTATTGAACGCGGTGGAAATAGACTACCCCTATCGTTATTGTTAAAATAATTTAATGGAGAGTCCATCGACCTAAAAAAATAAATTTTGATAGTCTGGTTTATTTGAAATCTATTTTACTTTCTTTTCGATTTAAAATTTTTAAAAAATGTAAATTTAAAGGTGTCGGACAGCGAAATTTATTTAATAAAAAAACTGCCGTCCCCTATTAGGGAGTTTGTCATATTTTTTTATTTGACATTACTCGATAGTTTAAATACAGTTTTTAAGATAAAAAATAAAGTAATTTTTTTTATTTTTTCCGATATTTCCCTAATGGTTGGACTTCTGACTAAACGTCAATTGAACAAACAGCCCTTTTTTGGGCAAAGAATTACCTCACTATGTACAACATTTTTTAATGGAATAATTACAGGAATACGCTCTTAATTTTTATTACCGCCATTAGAAAACACTCTGTATATTAGTAATTAAAAAATATGATACGACATTTTTTTGTTAGCCCATAAATAATAATATGTTATGTAAGTTCAAGAATCAAACCGACAGTAACGTGAGGGCCAAGGTTTCAAAAATTAAATAAATTAAACCTTTTAGACCACATTTTACAAGTCTTCTGGGCCAAAAAAGTTAGAAATATTATACAGGGTTAAATAAAACATAGATCTACTATAATTAATTGATTGTATTGATTAGATTAGATAAAAATATCATTTGGCGTAAAACATCTTTGAGCAATTGACCAAAAATTTTGGAATTTTTAACGTCCTTTAGGAAAACTCGGTTGCATGGCTGAAACTGATAAATACAATTTTATTCCAATTGGTAATACACAGGGCAACTTATAACTAAAAATAGGAAAAATGACCAACAGTAAAGTACCTACCTTTATTTTTAAAAATAGGAGCATAATTCTATAACTAAGTGTTGTAGAGAATTAAATTCGTATGTCAAAATTTAAGTTAAGAAATTAAAGAAAAAATATGTTTGTCATACCTTTTTACATTAGGCATTAGCAGTTGTTAAAATAGCGAATGTTAAAAAAATTATTACATTTTTTAATTATTGCTCTCTCTTACCCATTATGTTAGTTGTAATGCGTAATGTAAAATTGCAATGACTTTTTTACCCATGCTTTAACTTTAAATTTTGACATAAATTCAATTCTCTACAACATTTACTCATACAATTTCGTTATATTTAAAAATAGAAGTGTTAGCTCTGGGCATTTTTCATATTTTTTAGTATAACTCGCCCCTGTATAATACCAATTGGAGTAAAATTTGTATTTATTAGTTTTGGACCATCAATTTTGACATGCTTGGGTGTTGGACTGGGCGAATAGGTCACTTTTTTCGGATAAAAAGACCACAATATTTTACATAAAATGTTTGAAAATTGTGCAAAAAAAAAGTAAGGGTTACAATTACGAAACCCTTCCAGTCCGATACCCGAAACATGTCAATGTTGAGCCTCATGGTTTCGTGACTGTAAGATTTTACCATTTTTGAGACAATGTTTAAAAGTTGCATTTAAAACATTGAGGTAAATTTGTTCGACAAAAAGTTATTCGCCCAGTCACACCCGAAAAAAGTTAAAATTGACAGGCCGGGTTAAAGCGCCACTTCCATACCTAAGGACGGTAAAGGAACCCTAAATAGGTTTTAAATGGGTTATTATTATCATAAAATTCATTTCATTGCTGGCCGAGACACTAACAAGCAAGTTATAAGTGCCTGGCCACATTGACAAAATTTGAAAAGCCGTATGTTTCTCTAAAATCATTCAAGTAAGCAATGTTTTATTTTCACCCCTTAATTTATTTTAATATTCGAAACCGAGAATTTGCAGTAGGATTTATTATATTTCTTTCAGTTTTTGAGCAACCTGTATATACCACGTAAAGACGCCACCCTGTACGTATTTATTTATTATTTTTTCTTTTTCAGAATTTAAATAAACAGCTAACACCAGTAAAAAGACAGTTTTACTTTTTTGTTTAAAACATTAAATTGATTTTCTTAAGCTCATAACCTTAAAAAAAGTTTAAAGCTTGTTTAATTATAAAATGTTTTCATACAGCAATTTTCACCTTAAAATTATTTTTTTTATAGAAATATATATACAGGGTGTCCCACCGGGAACTGCTGCGATCGAATTCTTGAAAAGTAGGTTTGGAAAATTTTGAAAATTTGGTAATATAAAGTCAATGGGGGACATACAACTAAAATATTTTGACCACTTTACCACTTCCGGTTATACCGGAAATTAATGTCAAGCTCTTTTTTTTAAATGAAACACCCTGTATTTTATTTATTTTTTAAATTCTGCGTGAAATTCTAAACATAGTTTATGTTTAGTGTTCCATACTTAAGTCCAACCGTTTTTGACTTATTTTAAATTTTTATGTCAAAAATGACGTTTGCAAGTCCTTACATAACAATCAATTTTTTCTAAACAAAATCCTTTAATATGAGATGGGGTTGGATTTCTTGTAGAGAAAGAATTTTTAAATGGACTGTATTGATATTTTTTACAATTAATAAATACAGAGTGGTCAAAAATAATCGTCAAAAATTATAACGACAAAAACCTTAAAAGACATTTTTTCAAATGGAAACCCCCATTTTTTTACCTTATTCTATTTAGCATCAAAAATAAGGGTAATTTTTTTTAAGGATGTCTATTTCAAAAATGTATAGTTTTCTGAAATAATAACAATTTAATATTTATCTATTCTAACAATGCTTTTAAGTAAGGTTTATTTTAGCTTAGAAGAAAAATTATGGTTATGCAAGGGCTTGGAAACGTCATTTTTGACATAAAATTTAAAGTCAAAAACGGTTGGACTTGCTATAGAGCATCAAACATAAATTATGTTTAGAATATTACGCAGAATTAAAATTACATACAGGATGTTCCATTTAAAAATAAGGAAGTTGACATTAACTTCCGGTATAACCGGAAGTGGTAGAACTGTTAAAATATTTTAGTTTTATATCACCCACTGGCCTTAAAATGTAACCAAATTTTCAAAATTTTCCAAATCTTACTTGTCAAGTTAATCGCAGCAATTCCTGGTGGAACACCCTGTATAGTTTTTAATTCACCTTTCACAAAATCGTAAATTCTTACTTATATTTTTTGGTAAAATTTATTTTTCTAAAAAGATAGATAATGGCATATACCTTTTTTACAAAATTACTGCTTTGCTATCTCTTGTAAATATTACCTACTGTTTTTTTATTTTATTATAGTGTTTATTAATTATATTAGTTTAAAAGGTTTTGTAATGATACTAATAATCTTTTTAAACACGGTATCACAGACCAAACTTCTACTTCTATCAATTTTTAAAATATACCATTTTTAAAAACCCTGTATAAAAATAGAGTATTTTAGTTAAGTATGTTTATATAACGAAGTTATGTGTGATTTTAATATTTAGATATAGAAAAAATTATACAGGGTGACCTTAGACGCATTTTTAGCTATTTTAATGAGAAACATTAATGACCGTGAATATCAAAAGTCAGCGCGTTTTTACCCGTAGTGAAAAGCCCCCGGGTTTAAATTTCCAGGTAAGAAGCGGCTTTAACAACAATATTTTTCTGCCTTTGGACACTCTGTATAGTAATAATAAAAATTTTCATGTTCATGAATGGTGCCATCTTATGTGTAAGAATGACTATTTTAAGATAGTTTAAGCGTTAGATAAAAGAAAAACAAATATATTTAATTCTACTATACCACTTTCTTAACAATGAATAGAATTAATGGGATAAAACTATATATTTTCTACTGTTATATTAGTAAAACAACTATTTCCTCCTGAAATCTATGATTTTTATCTTTACAAAAATAATTCCAGTTTAGAATACCAATATTTTAAAAATATGCTAAAACAAGCATAATTAATGCATAAAACGGGTATATTAACCTACAGCTACAATAGGCCTATCAACTTTGATTTGTACAAGCGAGAAATCACTCTGTCCCTGGCAAAAACACAAAAGTATATATAAATTCAAGTGTTTTATTAGTCATTATTCCAAGTTAAACAAATCCTTAACTTATCATAATTATTGGTATCGTTTTTTCAATTTATTATTATTTTTTAATTGTTCTCTAAGTTATTCAATGTGACCTGTTTTATAAAGTTACTCTTGGTCTTCATGCAAAAATAGCATCTATAACTTCATATTACTAAAAACGCATCTATTATATTACTTGCAATTAAAAATAAATTTATAAGTATACTACTTATTAAGATTTTTTTGTCCAGTTTGACATTTTTTTCATAAATATTTGGTCCCCAGAAAAGTCCGTCGCGCCGTATGTCCATCGAACAACCGCGATAATTTCTAAAACCAAAATATAAATGGCGTAGTGTGTACATTGTCAATACCGATCGTCAATTTTTTTTTATCATAACTACAACCTCAGTAGACCAAATTTCGTAAAAGAAAATGGATGGCTTTTATTAATGTGTGTTCGTCGGACAACCAGCAAAAATACTGGTTTTATCACAACTACGCAAATAATTAAAATAAATAAATATTTAAAAAAAAAAAACATAAAATTATGAAAATTTTTAAACCTGGACAAAAAAGTGGATAGACCCCAATACAGTTTTAACCTATTTCTTGGTTTTTATGCTTTATGTAAAATGTAATGAAGAAGTGCATCATTGGAATACAATAAAAAAATGTATTAAAATTCAATTTAAAAAGAATATTTCACCTAAAAAGTTCTTATTTACTTAAAAAAAACATTTTAATAATTACGTTATTGCAACCTGTAAACCCGTAAGCTGACCTACCCACGACGCGACATAGAGGATTCCAATGTGTTCAATGCATCATGGCTGGCTGGTTGGTTTAACGCGGTTTTGATCACTCGACCATGTGTACAATACAACCTCGGTGTTAGTTTATTGTGCACTACTATCTTGCTACAAAAGTCCGCTGCCCTTTATGAGGTTTAGCAGGTTTCCACCAAGATGCTCTATGCCGAAGAGGATTCGCTCTAATGGTTTTAAAGAGTGTCTTTTGGGTGTCCTACTACTTGCCTTAACGGAGTATTATACCCTAGTTGTAGGACCTCAGTAGTTGTTATATAGTTTCTTGAAACAATTGCCTAGTGTCTCTTGCGCAATTAAGGTTTGGCCACACAAAACCTCACCAAAGCCGCACCGAGCCCGGATTTACTGTGACGAGGAAAGTGAGTCAAATTAATCTGGCAAAATGCAAAATCACTTTTCATTCCCTCAAAAATATAAAAAGCATTTTTGTCAAGCTAAGCCTATTGATTTATGCATATATCTCCTTGTTTAAATAAAACAGATTTTTCTATTTACTCTGTTCCTTTTTATCCAAACTTTGAGTGTAGTATAGGAAAAATTCTGGCCCCACATAACTGCACCAATGCCCCACAAGACCCGCACTGTAGCTCGACCATGTCTCGGTACGTTTTGTTTAAATTTGTAATTTAGACGGTGATGGTACGTTGCATCGTACGGTTCGAAACATGCCCAGCCAATGAAATCATCGGGGATCGGATAGCGCCGATGTTCCCCGAACCAAGCTTTAAGTTTACCGAGAGTGACCTTTTATTTTAGTTCATTACGTATAAAAATTAAGAGTTAGTGGTTTAAGTTTGGTTGTTGTAAACAAACAATACAAGAAAAAGTAATTTTATAAGTAATAAAAAATGATAAATTAATTTTATTCTTACATCTTCTGAATAATACGGGAATAAAATGCTATTTAAATGTTATTTAAGGTCATTTATTTAAAAAGCATGTAAAATATTTGACCGGTCGGTGAGCGTATCGAGATCTAAGCGCCTAGTGTGCTTTCACCTTAAGTCTACGGTATTTGATTACAATGGAACATTTCAAAACCGAGACACGGCCGTGCTACGATGCGGCTATGTGTAGCCAAACTTTAAAACTGTAAAACCTTATTTGTAAAGGTTTATTTTACAATTAGGTGTTATTTAAAGCTTGGTATAACTGACTTATTTAATATAAAACTTTTTGCACCGCATCCCCTACATTTTACTAGCGAAACGCACGGCTGCGGGTTCGTTGCGGTTATGTGTGGCCAGACCTTTATTAAAAGTTAAAGCTGTATTCTCTTCGTCTATTTTCAACTTGTTGTAGTTTTTGTGGTTGCTGTACACAACAAAACACTTTTTAACGTGAATCTTGTTTTCCTAAAAAGCATAGGCATATTCCTTACATGACTTTCTTAAACATTAAAATTTTTGGTCCATTTAAGCTATTGTAAAGTCCACTCGTGGACATACTGTATAATTTTTTTTTCCTTCTGAATCTTTATTTCACGATGTCTTGCTCAATCAATCTTCTGAGATACCGTTTATACATCAAACTACCCTTCATATCAAATGAAGTCACCTTCTTAAGTTTTTCATTAATTTTAGGGCAAAAACCCAAGAAATATTAGAAAATGTATTTAATTTTCCCAATAACTCCATAGAAAGCACCAAAAACTTTATAATTTATAAACCTGTCCCAAGAGTGCTGAAAAAAACAACTGAACGATACTACAAAACTTACAAAAACCGAATGTTTTTAAGGTTAATATGACACATACAAAGCAATACAAATATACAAATAGTATTTCTTCGATAACAAATAATTCATAATTGTTGATTAACGTCTAGGTAGTTAATAATAAATAATGCTCAATATGTAGCAGATAATTGTAAATATGTTAAAAAAGTGAGTTTTTACTGGAAGTAACCGAGATTTTTAGTTCAAGACACCCAAGCAATCATAGAGCAATCCCGGTGAGTAATCCACAATACTAAGGTGAAATTTGCTGGGTTGTTAGATAAAATAAAAATTATAATAATTAAATAATGGTTTTACCAATCATAACTAAATTTAAATATTATTTAAGAAATCTCATAACAATTAATACTGTATGATATAAAATTAAACGCATCTGGTTATGTTATGGCATAAAAAAAAATGTTTTAGTTATGTATTAACGGGAATGTAAGACATTTTTAAACAAAAAATAAATATAATCTGATAAAACTAAAGCTATAAATACAGGGTATTTTAAAATGTTATTAAGAAAATAAATTTAAGAGCAAATTCGACGTCTAAAAATGTGGAAAAAGGTTTGGGTAATTTAATATGTAGAAAGTTGCAGCAACTCCAATTCTAATTAAATTTTTTATACAGGATTTTTTGGGGTGCTGATCACGAATCTGAAAATTTAAAAAAATGGTTTTTAAAGGGTGTAAATTGAAGATTTTGTGCCACTTTGATTTCAAATAAAGAACTGTATTCAAAAGGAGAGGAAACTATAGTGTCCCAAAAACGAACACTTTAAAAAAAAATCTTTCAGATTTGTTATCGGCGCCCAAATAATACGTATACCAAAATTCGTTAAAATCTATAAATAACTATAACTATAACTATAACTAAAAGTATACACAGGGTATTTAAAGTTAAATGGGCACAATTGTTAACTATTTTATCATGGGAGATACAACTTTGACGATGATGCATCATTATAAGAAAAGATATACATATATGTAAATATTTTCCTAAAATGTTTACACCCTGTAGTTTAAAAATTATAACGTTTAGGGCATACAGGGTGTCCGGAAAGGTAAGGTCATAAATAAAAGGGGTGATAGAGAGAGCCAAAATAATATTAGTACTTCATATACAGTGAGGGCCATAAGTCTGGAATAAATTCTATTAAAATTGAACGAATGATTTTTTTAGCAAAACGCTCAAACACGTCGATTTTTAATTTTAGGGGAAATTTTTTTGCCACTCTCACCCCTAAACTGCAATCCTCTAGCAGGAGTGAGACTCACCCCTAAAATCCTAAATGGAAAGAGGGGCCGAGTAATACCTTATCTTGAAGGTCTCTTGACCCTGATTACAACTACCAATTTTGAAGTATCTGCTATTATTTCGGTTGATATGACAGCTTGTCAAAATTTTAATTTTAATTAGAAATACCCGTATATATTTAATATCTTTTTCATATTTTTCAATAAAGAAACACGCCCAAAGTTTGTTGGTAGAATTTCTGGACACCCTACATAAAATAGAAAAGTTAAAAACTATTTTTTTATTTTTGCCCATTTACACGATTTGTTTACATATTTGGATAGGTACTTTAAATTGGAATTATTTTAGATAATATTATCTTTTAAAAATTAACTTGTGGTTTAATTAGTTATGTTATAAATTTAAATTTTCTAGATTATTTTAAAATTTTAGTTTAGTTATTATTTATATTTACTATTTATCCGTATTGTTACTTTTTGTACATATATTTCTCCTATATACTTTTGACAATAATAAATGTTGTATATGTTGTATAAATAAATATTTTAAAATCTCTGTATTTTTATTTGTGAATATATGTAGATGACAAAATATTTATTTGCTCATAAACAGGCTTAGGTTTTAAATTTATATTAAATAGACCTTTCTCCCCCCCTTCCTCACAGTAAGTCATTTTAAACAGTTAATATTGACTAGGCGCTTCTCATTTATTTATAAGTTCTACAGAATGACTATGGTTTAATAAATAATTAGCAGTAGGAAAAATATAGGGTGTCCCTGGATGAACTAAACTATACCTGTATTTTTTTTATTTTTAATATTTCAGAAAAGTGTTATTCTTAATAAAAATTTTTGCTTCGTGTGAAATGCTAAAAGCTATTATAAAAATGGCCTTAGGATATACAAGATTCTTGAAATTCACAAAAATATTATTTAAAAAAATAAAAAACATATTTTTGAAAATGGATAAAAAAGTAATTAAAAAGTCCTACACATTGTTTTCTTATCGCTAATCATTACTTGGAAAAATTAGGTGTAAACTAAAATAAATGTTTTTTTATTATTATTTTACTTTTTATATGCATACAATATCAAGTAAGATTAAAAGTGTATAGATATACGTATGTAAGGAGTAACAGAGAATGTTACTATTTATTTAACAAAAAGTTAAAAGTTTTATTACTTTTTTACGCTATTTAAGGTAGGTAAGTAGGCAGTTAAAAACAATATTCATAACCGATTTTTTTATTCCTTAAAATACCATTTTCGTATTTTTGAATCTCTTTGTATATTATACTGTGATTCTTTTTAAGACTTTTATTATAAAAAAAATATATATATTTTTTATTAAACCGAATTTTTTCTAGAAACCATAACCAATGCAAAAAATTATTATATACATTTAATTACTTTTTTACTCTTTTATATTAGCTAGTCTTAAAAACATGTTTGTCTAATTTTTTTATTTTTCAAAGTAATTTTTTCGCGATTTTGAATCACCCTGTATATCCATGGATCAGAATCTTAACTGGAAAGAACACTGTACTTTACTATGCTCTAAATTAAACCAATTTTGTTATTTAATCAGAAATTTTAAAACAGTTGTATCCAATAAGGAAATTCTTTCAGTGTATAATGCATATATTGCATCACGAATCTGTTATGGAATAGTGTTCTGGGGCTCTTCCCCGGCCGCTCAATCATTTTTTATTGTGCAAAAACGCATTTTACGATGCATCCTGGGAATAACCCAGAGAACTACTTGTAGATCACAGTTTAAGAGACTGGGCATTCTTACTCTTCCGGGAATTTTGATTTACGAACTTTCAAAATATATTTTTCAAAATAAGTCAGGAATACTTAAAGGCAATGATGTGCATGAACACTTCACTCGCTCTGGTGACAGTCTGCGGATTCCATTTGCCAAGTTAAATATAACAAAAAAGTCGCCAGATTATCTAGGAATTAGGGTGTTTAATAAACTACCCCCGTATATCAAAATAGTAGAAATCTATATGTGTTTAAAAAACTAGTCAAACCTTACCTAATAGGTTTAGAATGTTATTGTTTAGATGAGTATTTTTCAGTGTAAGAACTTTAAGAAATACTATTTTTTGAAATATTCAAAATAAACATTTTTACAGGTTTAGTTAAGTCCATTCTTGGACACACTGTATGTAAGGGACTACACAGAGTGTCTCAGAATATGTGGACAATCTCCTCACTCCATATAAAACACATAAAAGAAATTATATGACAAGTTCTTATTTTTTTCGCCCCTTATAGTATAGGAGGTAGCAACGTTTTCGAAAAAGAATTTTAGGTCAGACGATTTTTGGATATAATGTTTTCCTTTCTCTTCTGGATATACCCTAGGCTGTCTGGCTGGCGGTAATGGTTGCGTTTATTAGTTCGCATTCTACACTGTATAGATAATAATCCAAGATTTTAAAAACATTTTAAGAAACCTAATTTTCAATTTCTTGTCTTTAAATAGGTTTACCAAACATATTTTTTTATTGCCAAACACTTTTATCATTGTTAATTATACAGTCATCCCCGTTCCAACTTCTGAACCGTTCGGTATATTATGATGAAACTTAAAACGATAATATATGACCAAGGTTTGCATTTTTTGACATATCAGTGACAGCTTTAAATTTTAAAGTGACAGCTCTAAATGTCAAGGTCACAGCTGGGCGCGAACGCAACCGCTACCACCAGCCAGACAGCAGAGGATCTACCCAAAAGAGGAGGAAGAACAACATATCATCAAAAAATCAGCCAACCTAAAGGTCTTGTTTTCCCGACGTTGCTATCTCCCGGACTATTACAGAGATATGCTTTCTTAAAATTTGCTTTTGTTAAATAACTTTTATGGTCCTTTGTATACTGTAATAGTTTTTAATATGATAAATATTAGCATGCACTCTTTAAAATGGTGTCTCTCTAAAAAAGTGCCTTATTTAATTCACCAGAGGAGAATTTACCCTAACACAATAGTGCTAATTATAGCCATTTGAATCAAATAAGAAAAATTATAAAAACTCAAACAAAATACCGCCACTCGTTTTTATAACCCCACTAAAACACAACTTATTTTACAATTCGCAGCTATGGGCTGCACCTTGGCACACGCCGCGTCGTTTGACATCTGTTTCTCTTCTACTTGAGTGAACGTGCAGTGAAAAGCGAATGTGGTGTCAATTGTTTATAGCAACGATAATTGCGGCGATAAAGGTAATGATTCTTTCTACCTTGTCACGTTCAACTATCGTCAGTAAACCGACTTTGCAGACAACCGATTTTTTAACAAAATAAATTATAAAGAAAGTTGGGCACCTATAATAGAAATTTTATGTGCCCAACGATTTTATTATTTGTCTGATCAATACCCCAGATTGATGAGAAGATTGGTGCGATCTGGTTGCTAGGACAACAGAAAAACAATTGAACATCGGGTTTTAGATTTATAGTATACTATTTCATTATTCTCAAGAATTTAATAGTAAACTGGCATTTTTAAATAAAATAATATATTGCATCACTCTTAAATACATATTTAAAAGGGTTTTTGGAAAATACCAGATTTAATATGTCTATCTTATAGTTTTGAAAATATGGTCATCCAAAAATTATTTTAAAATTTTTATTATATCCACATTCTACAGCTCTTAGCTATTGGCATTAAAAGGAAAGTATCCCATGTGTAACCCGCCGATTTTCATAAAACTGCAATATGTTGTAGTCCTTCAAAAATAAGAGACACGTATTTTTTTATCGGCCATTAAATACTTTTAAGGGGTGACATTCACCCCTAAAATTTACCCTTAGGATTATTATTTTTTTATCTGAAAAAAATAGGTATATTCTATTGCAGTTTCATGAAAATCGGTGGGGGACACCTGGAATACTTTCCTTGTAAGTTTAGTGTCATTAAAAAATTTAGACACAATGTTTACTATTTTTTAAATTTGGATGGCAATATTTCCTGATAACTATAAGAGATAGATTTATCAAAGCCAATATTTTGGAAAGGTTTTTAATATATCTATTTATCGGGGATGCAATTGTAGTGCTATCCGATTCAAAACCCCTCAAAATCGGTGCTACAATTTTATTTAAATTTATCCGGGATCCAATTTTATGAAATATCCCTTTTATTTGCTATTAAAAATATTTGGTATTGATAAAATAATTATTAAATTTATTTTTATTATTCTTATTTATTAAAAAAGAATACAAGTTCTATATTGAAAATTTTGGATCTTTTGATTTTCACTTCTTTGTCTTATTGAAAAGGTTCTTTGTTTTTATTTTTTTCAGTTAAACCACTTTTTAAATTTAATTTATTAACACAATAAAAATTTGGAGCCACCAAAAGTTACAAACTCTTGAATTTGATAGGTCTCTTGGTGTCTGATTTGGATTTAAAACTTTTAGTTTTAGACAAGTCTGCTCTCGGTCCGGTCAATCCCTAGTAACTCGCGGGTGTTAGTGCTGAGCGACTACACAGGATTAACTTTTATTTTTATAAAGGTAACTTAGAATTATTTTTCTTTTATTTCTGGACCGAGTTGTAATTTTTACTAAAAGTTTTTTTGTTTTTGTTTTTTTTGTTTTAAGTAGACTTGGAAAATAAATTTCTTCTTTAATAAATAAAATTAATTTATTTTAATATTATTTAAAATACACTACCTTAACTCAATAAAACTTTTAAATAAACTTTTATTTTTTTTATTATTTTTTTTTATAAAATCTTTAGTAGTTTATAAAAACAAAACTTTAATCCAGTATTTAAATTTATTAATTTATTATTATAAAACATCGTCTTTGATTTTTAAATTTTAAATAAAATATGCACTTATTTTATTTAAAATATTAATCAATCTTGCTGGGCATTACACAATATACGGGGCTTTTTATTTAAAAATGCCAGTTTACAATCAAATTCCTAAGGATGACCATATTTCCAACACTATTAAAGATTTGATACACCTTATGTGGACTTTTTTTAAAGCTCTTTGAGAGATCTCTCAAATGGTCACATAATATACAGAGTATTACACTTAAACAAGTACATTTTCAATAAATCAATAACCTGATGTTCAATTGTTTTTCTGTTGGCATCACGTTAATCATCGGAAAAAAATATTACAACTTCACTGAATGAACCGACTTCGATCCAATTAAGAAGGTAGCAATAGTGCCCACTTAAGTTTAATCACCCTGTACTGTACAGGGTGGGCAAAATTGGGCGTTTTTATGGGCTATCTCAGTTATTACTAAAGTTATTAAAAAACCGATATAAAGTTTATGGGCTCGATTTTGGAGAAACTTAAAATGACGTAGTTAGAATTTAATTAAAATTATTTATCCAAGAAATACGAGGGGATATTAAAAAATTGTCGTTTTTGATTTTACCTTATACATCCTATATATGATATAACAAAAAACCATAAAGACAATTTTTGTAAAACTTCTTTACGTAGAATCTACAGAAAGCACTTGATTTTTATACAGGGTTGCGTTAGAAAGTTACGATGCCAAGAAATAATGATATTATGTTATATATATTTGTTATTGTAGTAACAAGGACTAATAATTAGTACAAAAATATACAAGGTGTTTCATAAGAAAAACATCAAGTTGGCATCGTAACTTTTTAACGCAACCCTGTATAAAAATTAAGTAATTTCTGTAAATTCTACGTAAAAAGTTCTAGACAAATTATCCCTATGGTTTTTTGCTATTTGTTATATTAAAGTATATATAGGGTAAGAAGAACAACGACCATTTTTTAATTTCCCCTCGTATCTCTTATAAAATTCTAACTACGTCATTTTTAGTTTCTCCATAACACCAATATGGGTTTTTTAATAAGTTAAACAGTTCTAAATTGCCAAAAAAATACATCTTTAAAAAGCATCACACTTTATTTTTTGTTTTAAAGCCTTTTCTGAGATAACACGTAAATTACGTTATTTATTATTTGTCATTTGGAAGAAGAAAGGCCATGATTTCTACATCCATTATTTTGAAGTTGGAAGTCTAAAATTAGTAGAGACGTGTTTTTTCACGAACATATACAAAGTAGAGGGCCGAACGCAAAAAGTGATTTAAGGGGAGGCGAGGTTGGGCCAAAGGCCACAACCAAAAAAAAAAAAAAGACTCCAAGAAAGTAAACAAAGCGGCTTAGGCGCCAACTCCAGCAAAAACCCTATCTTTAAATAATTTGGGGAGGGAGGCAATTGCCCCCATCCCCTTCCCCTACGTACGGCTCTGAAGTGGATTATTTTTACGCTTTTTTCAAGAACATGGAGGTTTTCCATTTCACAGCAGTACGCAGTAGTGCCACCATGGAATTTAGTTTTAAATACCTACTACCGAAAAATGTCTCCCCTGCTGGGAATCGAACCCATGCCTTCTGGGTTGAAGATGAAAGACTCTGTTCACTACGCTACCGAGTAGAACATAATAAAAGGAAAAGAACTGTATGTGAAAGAAAAATGTTTATTTCAAACAAATATTTTTAAAGTATTTTAATTATTCACAAATTGGTTTAGCAACTCTGTTGCATTCGGCTTCAGTTCGAAAATTATTTGTGCTTGGAATGCAACCACCATATTCACCTGTAATGCAAGATTTGTGGGTGGCACTCCAATACCACCTGTTTATGTGAGCTCTACATTGAACAAGTGTTGCATGCAAACCTTTGGTGCAATCTTAAAAAAAAGAAATAAAATATTTTTATAGTTCAGGAGATCTTCGATATTTTGTAAGAGCTGAAAGTTTGTCAGCGCATGCTTCCAATAAAGGTAGAAGCGATGGGAGACTATGAAGTTTGACTCATAGTGGCTTCGGCAGGTCCAGGTACCAAAGGTTAGATATTAAAGAATTAAAACTTAACTTTGTTCAACCTGCCACACACACACATTTTGAGGTGGCCCAGTGATCCGAGAAAGTCCAATACTTTTGTTATTTAATAAGATATGACAAAAAGTCTCATACAGGGTCTTTAGTAACTCAAACGACTATCTTTAAGGGGTTCTTCTACAATGAAAAATATGAAAAAACAAACTTCATTTGAGCATATGTATGTCCTAAACGTCTTAGTGAAATACGGGGTGTTTAAAATTTAGAGGATGTCTCCTTTGCATCAGAAGACATTTTTTGATATATACAAGAAAGAAATAAATTGTTACCAGTGTCGTCCATAAGTTGTTTATAGTAAATATTTTAAAAAATGGTTTACGTTTATCTTTAGAACAAATTTGATTTTGACTTTTTTGGTTAGATCGACGGTTTTTTGCATAAAAAAATTAAAACCATCTTTTGGCAGGCCACTGGTTTTTATGTTTTTTTTTTAATATTTTTTCCTATGAAGCAACCTAAATGCAATTTTTTGGTGTAGTACATTGTTTTCGTATCTGGCTTTGTATTTAAGATATTTATAAAACACCGATTTTTTTTTAAACTTTAACGCCTTATATCTCAGAAGCGAAGCAGCTTCGAACATATGTTTATAAGAACTTTTCTTCATAAAATGACCTAATAAATCACCATTTAAAAGTTCTTACGTGTAGTTAGGACATACCCTGTATATTAATTTGGAAACAAGTCTTTTTTAAGGCACCCTGTACATCCAACATAAAAATATTTTTGTGAAAATGTATTTTCTTATCTTGCAGGAATTTTTATGAAAAGGCATTATTTTTCATAAAGTTAATAATTAAAAAGTTAAGTAAGTTGGTAAGAACTTCCGAAGACATGCTGTACAAGACTTTTTGTCATATCTTGTTAAATAACAGAAATATTGAACTTTCTCGAACCATTAGATCACCTGAAAATATTTGTCTGCTAAGGGATTAAAATTGTCAAAACTGTCTGGCGACTCACTATGGGATAGAAATCCATTATTTTGGCCAAAAAGCAGCTCTGAAATTTCAATGGCTCATGCTGTATATTTAAAAGTATATACTCCAAACTATGTACATGTACACAAAATTATAATTTAACGACTTCTATTAGGTAAATAAGAAACTTATAAAGGTATTTTCAAATTTTCGATTACGGCATTTCTAATAAAAATATGATTCTACAACTATAGCCGGTAGCCCAAAAACGTTGAGAATGCCCTTTATAATTTAGATACGGCTTTTTGGGCTACTGACTATAGTTTATTTTTTATTAGAAAATCCCGTAATCGAGAAAATGCAAAATTGTCGGTTACAGCGTTTTCATAAAGTACGGCAGTTTTAAGAACCAATGACAATCATACAACTAAAAATAATTAAGTATTAAATAAAAAGTGTTTAAGCTTTGTCTAAAAATATGCAATAATTTATATTATTTTTACCCACATAAACCTTAATATACAACATTTAATTTACTAAGTTTATTATAAACCTAGTATACTGAAGAAAAGTAAAAAAATAAAATAATAAAAGGTTGTTGTGTTTCCGATGCAAAGTCTCGCTAGTTTTCTCAAACATTTTTTTACCATTTTCTTTATCGGTTTGTGTACTAACAATTGCCTTTGGTACTTTTTGCTACTTCTGAGTGTAAGGACAGATACAAGTTTTCTTTGTTACAATTTACAAGGTTTTCCATTTAAAAAACAAGGTTTTTTGTCCTACACTGTATATTTTCAAAGATAAAAGCATTCTGATAAAAGATACGGATTCTACAGAATCTACACAACAAAACAGTGTTTTTATTTATTTTTTACGTTAAAAAATAAAGAAAAATGAAAAGATGTAACTTTATTACGCTTCTAATGATAATTAAAAATTATTCTTCAGATTTGGATGGTCATATTTTCTAATTGAGATAGACATATCAAACGTGGTCTTAATTTAATATTGGATTGGGGCGCCAAAAATCTCGTCCATTTTAATGCATCAAAACACAGTCATGTTCCTTGTCGCGAAAAGAGTCATCAAATACTCATCCTCTACTTATGAGCGGCCAAGTTCTACAGAGCAAAGACACCTTCAATCTCGTGGGCGTCACATTTGAAAGTAACCTTAACTGGCATAAACACATTGTATCTATAGCCACGGCAGCTTCAAAAAGCTTGGATTTCTCTTTCGAGCTAAAGTATTTTTCCGCTTCTAATTTATACACTTTATATGTTTCCCAAATCCGACCTCCCTTGGAATATTGTTCTCATATCTGGGGCATGGCGTCCCCAACAACCCTGAGCATTCTTGATTCTATTCAAAGAAGAGCTGTTCGTCTCATTAATGATCCTTCACTTACAGAAGGCTTCCCTCTCTTGCCCATCGTCGGGCTGTGGGCGATTTATCGCTTTTTATAGGTACTTCCATGGCTTCTGCTCTGAAGAATTGACCAGTATAGTTCCTCCACTCACGGTTCCCAACAGAGAAACTCGTGGTTCCGCGCATATGCATCCCTATACGGTCCAACTGGACAGGCCCGAACTTCTCACTTTGTTCGTTCTTTTATCCCTAGAGTTTCTAGATTGTGGAACCTGCTGCCCGCGGAGGTCTTTCCTTCCCCCAAATCTTCAAGTATTTAAGTCCCGTGTCAACAAACTCCCTCTTACCTCGCTTAAGACACCCACGGTACGTTAGTATTTAGGCTTTTAGCCTTCGTGGTTTGTCCAAAGAGTATATCATATGAGATAATAATCATCCGATTACTGATTACTGAAATATCGAATTAACCAAACATGCTGATATTTTAGTTTATTTTGTACAATAAAAGATAATGATGTTTTGGGGGTGAAAATTTATAATTATTTGTAACAAGTTTTCGTTTCCCAAAACTATCTGTAGTATAGCATTATATTTTTTTAATTTTTTCCAGTAAAGAGCACCTCATTTTAAGTTCGATTGGTGTGTTTTAGAATTTTGGCCAAAAATTTAATTTCTATCCCATAGTGCGACTGAGGAAATATTTTTTAATAAGTACCCAAGTAACATAAAATTCAAGTTTTACAAAATAACGAAAGTTAAGTTTCAATTCACTAACCTTTGTTTACCTCCCAAAGCCACAATGAGTCAAACTTCATAGTCTCCCATCGCTTCTACCTATGTTGGATGTTTATATAAAAAAGGTATACTTGGTAAAAGTTGGTTTAAGCAGCAGTTGTTGAGATATCAGAAATTAGAAAAAAATCCTATATGGCCAGGTCCAAGCTATACAGGGTGTTTTAGAATAAGATGCTTTTAGAGTCTGAGTCCTTTAGTAATATTTAAGAAAAAAAAATAAATAAACGTATGTCCTTAATGTCTTAACTTTTGTGATACAGAGTGGTAAAAACATATCTTAGCTACCAAAATCCCCTCTAGCCGAATATTGTGACAATACACCAAGTATTAATGCCTCAGGATTTGTGATATGATTTTTGTCCCTTTTAGAGATACCCTGTATAGGGATGTAAAACTAGACCCTAGTATAGAAAAATAAAAAAATACATATTACCTGCTTTAACAAATAATGTATCTTCTTCAGAATACACACAAGATACAAAAAGTAAAATAGTACCTAGGAATAAAATTGTTGGTCTCATTTTTAGGTTGTCACACATTTCAACAATGAAGAAAATAATATAAAATACCAACAATTATTTTTATGTTATGGTATGTATTCTTTTTTCAAAACAGTATTATGTGTAGTATAATGCAAAAACACTTATATATATATACATATATTTATGTTGCTTATGACTGCGAATACATTAATTTTAAAACCTTTTTTTATTATAAGTCGAATATGTTAAAATTAATCTAAACAAAAAAAGAGTAAGCTATTTTCTCTCGTAGTTTTAATTAAATTATTTTAAATGCTTTTATAAAAGATAAATGTACTGCAAAAAAAACGTTTTTTATAGTGGTGATTTGAAGACCCTATAAATTGTCATATGAAAAAAATGTTTGTTTATTAAATTATGTTTAAAAGTATTATTTTAAATTCTCCCTCTGTCCGTCTCCAAGTTTAAATCGTTAGTAAAAATGCATTAGAAAAGTAGTAATAGTGTAAAAAGAAGTTAAGCCTTTGTGATCTATCAGAAGAAAAAAATGTATATAAAAAAACGTTTATTTAGACCATATATGGGCAACCTACGGCCCGCGGGTGGAATCCGACCGCTATATGATTTGATACGGCCCGCGACAAACCGCTTTAAAAATCCTAATTAAAAAAATAATAAATTGCACCACTTGCTTAAACCCATTTTCAATTTCAAACATCAAAGAATTAGTTTCCCATACTTAAGCTTAAGTGTCTCATTAACATTGGTTTCTCTATTTAACTTTCATAGTTTGTTACAATTCCAAATTTAATGATTTAATTATAACGTGATACCTATTTTTACCATATTATTTTGTTATTTTAATAAATTGATATACCATATATATATAATGACATTGTCTTATTATTTCATGTCTAATATCTATCGCAAGCTACTCTTATATTATGCAACAAGAAGTGAATTGCTGACTACGCCTGAAGAGTTAAATCACATTAACAAGGCAATATCAAAAGCTGTCAGACGCGACATCAGAACATTCAACCAAAATCAGATTGAACAGACAATAGAAAACAATAAAAGCATGAAGGTCCTGCGTAGAGAACTGGAAAATGGGAAAAAGCAAATGATAAAGGTTAAAGACAGAAATGAACATATGACACCGAACAGGACACATATTTTAAAAATAGTTGAGGACTTTTATTGCCTATTATACATGATACAATGAAGTAAATTTAGAATCGGATACGGAACCGGAGATATTGTTTCGTAAAAAGGGCATCGTAAATCAAGGGTCAGAAACACTGCTCGATATCACTATAAACGAAATAAATATAGCCTTAAAAAACAAAGAATAATAAGGCACCTGGGGAAGGCTCTGTGGTGGCTGATGCAATTAAGATTGGTGGTAAATACTTACTTAGCAAAACTTTTTATTCTTTGCCTTTTTAACAGCACCATACCCGACAAGTGGTACACGCCATAGTAATTCTCATACAAGAATAATTACTACACGACTAGAAAACAAGTTGTAGTTTTACCAACCAATAGAGCACGGCATTTTTGCAGAAGTTTCGGAGCTAATGACCATCTCCAAAGTATTAAAATTGTAATTGAAAAATCAATTGAATATAATAGACCACTTGCCGTTGCCTTTGTAGACTTCCAAAAGGTCTTTGACACTGTTGAGTTGGACGCAGTCTTAAAATCCTTAAAAGCATGTCGTATGGACTACACTAAGCTAATATACAACATCTATAAAAAATGCAACCATGATGGTAAAACTGCACGAGAACACCTACCCCATAAAAATCGGTGGAGGGGTGCGACAAGGAGACACTATGTCACCCAAACTGTTTATCACCGTTTTGAAATATGCCTTTAAGATGCTTAAATAGAGGAAAGAGGGTATAAATATAGATGGCCTGAACCTAACAAATTTACGTTTCGCGGACGATATTGTTTTGTTGTCCGACAATCTACAATATATCAAAACAATGCTTCAAGATCGTCGGGAATAAGTATGTGTTCAGGTGGGGCTAAAAATAAACATCTCAGAAACAGTATGACAAATCTAGTTCCAAGTGGAAACATTGTTATTGGTGACTGCAAAGTGGAGTTTGTTGATGAATACATATATCTTGGTCGTGAAATACGAATCTCGAGAGACAATCAAACATGCAAGTTCAAAAGAAGAATTGTCCTCTCTTGGGCTGCGTATAGCAAAATTAGGGATGTATTTAAAATTAATCTCCCAATCTGCTTAAAGCGAAAGGTGTTTAATCAGTAAACTGGATGCAGAGTGCTTAAGACCGAGGACGGTGGGCAGAAATGGGGGAGGCCTATATCCAGCAGTGGATGCAAAGGGCTGATTGATTATGATGATGATGATGATCTATCGCAAAAAATTATGAACACTACAACAGAATTATAATTATTTACAAATTGGTTTAGCAACTCTTGCATTCTGCTTGGGTTTCAAAATTATTTTTGCTTGGATTGCAACCACCATAGACTTCAACAGCGCTAGATTTTTGGGCGTCGTTCCAATGCTATTTTTTGAGCAGAGCGTCACAAGAAGTTCTGACTTGTGCACACCCCGTGGTACCCTTTAGAGTAGTCTTAAGAATAATACAAATTACTTTAACATTAGTTTAAAAACAACTAGATTGAACGTGTCGAATTTCGACGGGTTTACTTTAGGTATAAGTAATAATAAAAAAAAAAGAAAGAAACGCAACAACAAAACAAAATGAAAAAAAAAACGCATCGAGTCAACAGGTTCGGTAAATATCTTTGACAGAGGTACTTATAAGCTATTAGTTGCGTTACGTTAAGCGGTCGTCCAGCAATGATACATCAAACACGCAACATGCAACGGGCCACGTAAGGTAAATACAGCGCATATAAGTTTACCCCCTTACACCGTGCTCGAATAATGCAACACATGCACTATTCGAGCGACATCAGCTGCATGCGATATTTTGGGTACCGTTTGCCGCAGTATTTATGGCTTGTTGGGGGAGAAAAGAAAATATTTTCATTTTTTTAACGGCTCAAAATAGTTCGTTTACAAAGCCAAGCTACCACCAACTTTTTCTTTTTTAGAATGCAATAAGTTTCGACGATTCTGGTAGCAGTTACATGTAAGCGCATTGAACCTCCTTTGGGAAAAATTTTATTGGCAAATGAACATTTAAGCATTGAAATTAAAAAAAATACTATTGAGAGATCTCAGTAACCAGAAGATCGTTAAAAAAATCATTGTTACAGTAAAACTCTTTCACGTACTTGCGCAAGCATTTAGCTTAGCGTTTTTATTATTAATTTTATTAATTTAATATATTAAACAAAAAAGCAACAGCACACGGTGTTACCAAGTGGCCACCCAATCAAAAGTACTACTATAGGTACCCTCAGTCCAACCTCGCTTGATTTTAGTGATCAGGCGGGAACTGGTATGTTAATGTGGTATAGTCGATACTTTAAAAACTTGAAACAAAAATAATATTGTTATTGTAGAAGAAATAGAAAATAAAACAAAAAAATCGTTTTGAAAGGCCTCAGTAACAAGAGGATCATTTAAAAAATATATATTATGAAAATTGGTGCATTTTGTATTTGTACTGGACTTCATGTGGGATTCTCTGCATAGTAGGCAACACACATTGCATATTATAAAAGGGATCAGCCAAATAACAAAACACATAGGCAACGTGAGGAAAAGAGACAGTCTAACGTGAATACCGGCGTGTAAACATTTCGTATTGGATGATTCATCATACATCCCTTCAGGTTGCTTTTTGGCCGATATGCTTTTAGATATTGTAGTAGGGTGAGTTTTTTGATGTTTAGTGAAGAGATCTCAGAAACCGCTGCAGCTACAGACATGGTTAAATTGGGAAAAAATTGCAGTTTTTAAAGCTGATTTTAAATCACTTTTTGTTTTTTCCAAAAAATCATCAGGACTGAAAATTTTCATACGCCTCGCCGTGTGAAAAGTTTTCATACGCTTGTCAACTAAATGTCAGAAAATAAAATATATTGACAAGTTGACTTGTGAAAATTTTTACACAGTAGTAATATATATCATGGGAATTAGTTACTTTAAAATCGTTATTGACGTGTGTTTTTAGACACTTTTCATAGCAGTCGTAGAAAAAATTATTTTATCCTAAAATGTGTCTCTTTATTAAAAAATATAAATTACAGTATTGTTTAAAGAAATAACTTTTTTATTTTTTCGAAAGTCCATTTATTAACAAATAGGGTTTCTGCAAATAGAGCACCTTAATTTTACAACTCTATACCTTTTTACATGTTACAAAACTAGTCGAGCTTAAACTCAATTGTCATTTATAAAAAATGTTGAACAAGTCTTGGAGATTTCATTAGGGAATAATAACACTATCATCGCATTATACTGCTCGAATTTAAATATTAGAATAAATAAATTTATTAAAAAAATAAAAATTAATTCAAAAAAATAAAAAAAAAGAATAAATTCCAATATTTAAGCAAATATTTTCTTAAAATTTTGGAAATTTACGATTAAAATTAATGCTTTTACATTACAAGTTTAAAATATTGAATTAAAAATTCCTTTTTCTTCCCAAAAATACATAAATAAAAATCTCAAGTTTCAAAAAAATAGTTTTCCAACAAGGTGCAACTATTAATGGATTTTATTAATTATAAACAAAATTGTAGCTTTGTACCTTGGCCATGGGCGGCGTAATAAATTCTACGGAAAAAATACTACAAAATGGCAAAATTCGTTTTTTAATTAAAATACAGGGCAGTTCAAAGATAAGGTCCTGTATACTTTAAAATGAATTACCCTGTACCTGTTATAAAAAGTCAGTTAATGTAAAAAATTAAACTAAATACATTGTGTAGGTATAATTTTTATTTAATTCACAATTGATATATAAAGGTATACAAAATTATTATACATACAATAATTTTATAGATTTATTCTAAGTGTAAAAAATATAAAAATTGATATACATAAATCAGTTAAAATAATACAGCTACCAATAGTCTAATTTCGACTGTCTATCCAGGAGTAGAATTCGGAATTTTATACTATTTTCCTATTTCTTACTAATACCTATCCAAGCTTGATATAACAACTGAGATTATATTTTCTACAAGCTATACAGCATTTATTGTAGGTTCTATTTAATGTAAGAACAAGCTGTGGATAATAAAATGTGTATACTTAAGTTCGCACCATATGGAATTACTTTTTACTATTAATTTTACAAAAAAGTGATTCTTTAAAAAAGTTCTGCATGGTCTAGAACTTACAATGCCATCATCATATTTTTTTTTCAGTGGTATATGACGCATCTCGAAAAATATGAGTTTGGCTCAAGGCTCAAGAGGAAAGTACCTTTATTTTTTACAATATCGATAATATTTAAAAAAAATCTTTGGAAGTAAAAAGACTTTTTAAATGTGCAATCTGGTTAATATTAAAGAAAAAACGTTTTTATATATTTTGTTCTGTAATAACGAGCTTTTCTGTGCCTTTTCGATGTTTTGACAGTTCTTCTGTTTTTTTACATAATACATTTTAATATAAGTATGCACAAATTAGTGCCTGGGCCACCAATGAAATGAACTTCAATTTTGACACGTTTCGGATGTCAGACTGGGCAAACGCATTACTTTTTTGTCGGACAAGTTTACCACAATATTTTACATGAAACTTTTAAACATTGTGCTAAAAATGGCAAGGGTTACAGTCACGAAACCATAAGGCTCAAAATTGACATATTTCGGTTATCGGACTGGGTGGGTTTCGTGACTTTAACCCTTAAAATTGTTGGCACAATGTTTAAAAATTACATGTAAAACATTGTGGTAAACTTGTCCCACAAAAATGAAACATGTCAAACTTGACACGCTGGGTTAAAGCGCCGCTTCCATATATGACGTTATAAATATTCGTTGGAGACTCGTCAAAAGAAATTATACTAAATAGGTTTTGAAAGGGGTTATTATCATAATGTCCATGTCCATTTTATTGCTGGCAATAGTACTTTACTATGGAGCAATTTTTTTTTAATTTTTTGAGATACCTCGTATACCTCTAAAAAAATGTTATACCTGATTGTTGAATTTTGGATTTTAGACCATTCAGAACTTTTTACAGGGAATAACTTTTTCATTAAATTAATAATAAAAAAGTTTCCATAAGTGCCAACTAAAGTAGACACACTGTATATAAAAACATTGATTTGTAGATAAAAATTAGAAGAAATATTTTTTACTGACCCAAGGTGCTCATTGACTAGAAATCCGGATTCTACATGTCGGACAAAAAAAAATAGGTAAGTAAAATAGGCTGTGGGTTAAAATATAAATTATAAAAATACACCAAATTATACAACAATTAAAATAATCTCAAACTCAAACAATATACTACTGATACAGGGTTTTTATTTATATTTTGCCGCCCATTTACAACTATAACCAAAAAAGATAAAAAAACTTCTATAAAATTTCATAGTATTTAGCTATTACTTTTTGAGCATAACAAAAGAAACAAAGGAACATCAAAAAATTAAGAAAAATAAAGAGAGTAAACTGTTTTTAAATGGAACACCCTAGTAAGAGAGATAGATCAATTTTTAATAGTTTCGGAAATATGGCTATTTAAATCTTAAAAATAATAGATATGATTTTTACTATACCTACGGGCACTAAGTTTAGTTCTGGTTAGTTGTAGCTTAGACCTGTAAAGAGAGAGAGAGAGAAAAGAAAATTATATTTGTTATTCTTCAGATTTAAATGGCGATATTTTAAAAACTATTAAAGATAAATAGAGGTGTGGTATTTTTTGAAGCCTTTTAAAAGACCTTTTTAATGGTGACATAATATACAGAGTGTTCCTTAAAAAAAGTTTACCTCTTCATTTTTCTTAACTTTTTGACGTTCATTTGTTGCTTTTGTTATACTAAAATAATAAAAGATAAAAAGTCAAGGTACTTTTATACAAGAAGTTTTCTTCTATCTTCTTTAGTTATCGTAAGTGGGTGGCAAAATATAAATAAAAACCCTATACATTTAGATGTCAGATCTTAAGATTTTACATGTTTAACAATTTTTTTTGCACAATCCTACATTATTGTGTAATACCGGGTGGCCGTCCATATTTTGCCCCATTTTGATCGTGAATAACATTAAAACAAAGTTAGCAAGATGAGGTTTTTGCAGACAACCTTTTTAAAGTTTTTTTATCATATTTTCGCGATTTGGTTGTGACATTCCATGAGCACAAAAACAAAATGGCTGATTTTCCGTCATAGGGCATCCTTGTTATTTTAAATGGGACACCCTGTATATGCACACCCTATATGCCCTAACTTCAACCTTTTGCTTAAAAAAATGTAACATAATGCTCTTAATTGCCGTGCGGTCAATTTTTGGGAGGTCAATAACTCCATTATTTTTTGAAATAACCATAGTTTATGTTATATTTTTTAAAGGAGAAAAGATTAAATTTTAACAATATAAAAGAATATACAGGGTGTTTTATCTAAAATACCAAAGTGCCCTGTATCAAAAAACAGCCATTTTATTTTTGTGCTATTGGAATGTCAAAATAAATTGGCGAATATATGATAAAAAACTAACTAAGGCTGTTTGCAAAAACCGTATCTTGATAGATTTATTTGTTATAAAGCTATTTGCGATCCAAAATAGGTCAAAATATGGACGACTTCCCTGTATATTAACCTAAGAAGATTACTAAAACTATTCTTAATATAGAAGAGCAGGTAATCAATCCGACTAAATTCGTAGTAGTTAATTTTTTGAGATATTGATCAGATCAAATTTTCTAAAAAGTCTTTTAAAATATGGATTTAAAAATAACAAATTAATATCACTAAAAATAAACTTATTCAGTAGTATATGTTAGCATCATAAAACACATTTTTGTTTTCTTAAATTCACAGAAAATTGTAGTAAGAATTAAAAATAAGGAAGACAAGATTCCTAGCTGTTTTTATATACATTATAAACAAAAAATAGAAATTAAATATTTAGTCTAACGGCTGTATTCACCAAGCTCTGATAAATATTTGTCAAAGCTTGGTGAATACGGCCGTAAGTCAAGTAAACGTATTTTATTCGAAATAAATAAATGATTATCAATTCCTTTTGAGAAAGGATGATTTTTGAAGTGTTTTGCTTTATTATTTCCTATTTTTGGACACTATTTGACATAAATTCTTATTGTATTAATTTTTTTTTATGAAGACACTGCTATTGAGAAAAAACAACATCTTAGCTCCCCTGTGGCGCAGTGAAAAGAACTTTGATCTTTGAAGCCAGAAGTCGCCGGTTCGATTTCCAGCGGGGGAGACATTTAGGTAGTACCTATTTAAAAATAACGTCCGTGGTGGCACCACCGCGTTGTCTAAAAGGTGCTGTGAAATGCCAAACTGCATGTTTCAGTGCTTGGACAACGTTAACAGAACAGGGGAAACGATGAATTACCTAATAACCCGACACCCACGATACTCTGATATTTAGGCATAGGCCTTCGTGGGTTGTCGAGAAGATAAAAAAATCTTTATTGCCGTTATTTTTAAGTAAAGTTGGGTAAAAAAAATGTTTTTATGATGCACTCTTACCACACTAAATAAAACAGATTCTAAGGTACTAATATCTATTTTATAAAATCAGATCTAAACATGCAATCAGTTAATACTTAAACGACTTAAAACTAAATAGTTTTAATTATACGCAATAAGTTTGCTTGATACTTCTTTAACCCAAAACATAATAAACATTTTTTTAAGTATTCTTTGGTCTTCTTACCAAGCTGCGAACTTAAATATTACTTTAATATAAATTTTGCTTTAATTCTAAATATTATTTAAATGTTAAACAGTTTTGATTTTTTAAATATTTTAAAAAGCTAAATTGTCACCAGGAAGTTAATATCTAGTTGGTTTTTAACCTGTAAGTTTTAAAGGGTCAATTGACCTTGTGCATACATATTTCAGATCTATACATGCAGAGATTCAAAATTAAATAATATAATTAAAATTTACTTTTTTTATTTTTATTCCAGGGCATTATTCTTTGTTTATCATTTCTTTTAATTCTTAAAAAAATTAAAACATAAAGTAACACATTAAAAATTGGAGACGTCAGTAGATGAAGGTGTTATGTCACAATTATTAGAGGAAAGTGACCAAATATGGAATACTATTTTGTTTTTTTCACATAATATGTATAAATATTTTTAACAAAAAAAATTGTAGCAATTATTACCAATCATATATTAGTCCTTTATTTTGTAAAAATTTTAAGTTACATTGATGAATTTCAATAAGGATTTTTGTAAAAACTAAAAAATAATAAAGGTAGCTAAATATGGAATAGGTACCCAAATATGGAATACTATAAACACCATTAAAAGTTAAACTTATTTAACAAGAAACTCTTTGGAAACTTTGGTACAACATGGAAAGCAACAAAAATAATTTAAAAATATCAAAAATCCAGGCATCAGACTCTGGATCCAGTGCAATTAGTGTGCCCAGAGCCCACACCAACACTGGGTGTCTTAAGCGAGGTTGACACGGGACTTTAATACGAGGGGGAAGAAAATACCTCCGCGGGCAGCAGATTTCACCATCTAGATACACTAGGGATAAACAAACGAACAAAGTGGGCAGTTACGGGCCTGTCCAGTTGGACCGTATATGGATGCATATGTGCGGCACCACGAGTTTTTCTATTGTGAACCTCCCTAAGTGGAGGGACTATACTGGACAATTTCTCAGAGCAAAAGCCATAGAAGTACCTATAAAAAGCGATAAATCCCCCACAGACCGACGATGAGCGAGAGAAAGAAGCCTCTTCGTAAGCGAAGGTTCATTTATGAGACAAACAGCCCTTTTTGACTTGGATCTTGTCTTCTGATTCTTTTCTTGCTCTATCAAAAGCTTTTTAAATGATCAAAGAACCCAATTATGGAATAGTCCATATTTGGGTACTATGATCTGTCGATATCTGGATTTTCCGACGATTTTAAACTGATTTTTATAATTTTTTATTTCGAAAGTAATAAAATCAAATACCGTTAAAACAGAATATCTGAACTATCTCTAAAAGTTATAAAAACAGTATTTCTTGCACTTTTTGTAAAAAAAATACGTATTTTTATAATACCTTAAAAAGTTATGAGAAAGCGATAAAACAAAACGGTACTACAGCGACAAAAGGGCTTGCACTACTGGGCATGTTACTTCTTCTACTCGCGAATGGGCATAAAAAAATAGATACAAACCCTTCTAATTGCGTGTGTGAGTTTCCGTTTAAGAGAAATGCCGGTATTCCATATTAGGGATACTATTCCATATTTGGTCACTTTTCTCTACTTGTTTTGAGTAGTTTAGATTTTGAAATGTTTGATTTTTTTCTTTAGTTTTTACGCATTTTACATCAAAAGCAGACAAAATATTTTTATTTTATTTGAATAAAAAAATATTGCCATCTTTCAAGTTAAAATGGTCAAATATAAACTTGTTGCAATACAAGTATCAGAATTTTATAAAAATATGTATCTGTATAATATAAATTTTGGTCACATGTTCGCTACAACAAAATTATATAAAATAAAAATACAGGTTTAACATCATATTATACATTTTTTTCTTTCGAAGTTATTTTTGTTTTAAGTCCAAAATGTTTTAATATTTAAAACCACATTTTAAAATTAAATACATTATTTTTTATAGACTAACTTTTTGAAAAAAATTAATAAGAAATGAGAAATAAAAATATTTAATATCTCATTTAATTTTTTTTTTTTTGATCACCAAATAAAATTTAATATAAAGTATAGAGCTTGCAGGTACTTACATTGACTTAAAATTTCTTAAGAGGATGCCGTTGCACGTTAAATTGAGTTAAAACGCGATTCGCTGCCGTTTTTAAAATGTTTTTTTTTTTTAAAGTTCTACATAAAAAGTTTCTTAAAATGAGCCAAAGATTATCGGAAAGTTAATTGATTTTTGGTAATGTCCAATAATTAACACATTAAATTTTCCGTAAAAATAACCACTTTCCGATAATCTTTGGATCATTTTAAGAAACTTTTCTATATTCAATTTTAATCCAAAACAAATATTTAAAAAACGGCAGCGAATCGCGTTAGCTTAATTTATCGTGCTACGGCATCCTCTTAAGCGGGCAACTAAAAATCGATTATTCGATTTTAATGTATCTATTAACATATTTTGGTAGCTTCATAGGTTGAAAGTAATACCCTGAAACGGTTTTTAAATTTTTTTATTTTTTTGAAAATTTATGAGTGATTAAAAAGTTCGAGTATTTTTTTTTTTTTTTTTTTTGTAAATCAGAATACATCAGCGAATAATTACTGGATTCCGATGAAAATTGGTTTGTGTGGTAAGGAATAGTGAAAGAACAGAAAAAAATATTTTACCTAAAAAAGTAATTGCTTATAAATAATTAGCTTTATTATAAAGAAATAATAATTGAGCTAACTTTTCGGTGTTGTGGACGAATTTTTTTTTATATAAAAATATTCCTTAATCTTTTAACTAAATGACAGCACAAGAAAATTTTAGTGCTCTCTTGCTTAGCCGATTTAGCGATTGAGCGACCAAGGCGGACGCGCTACTTCTACCTTCCGCGGGTTTCCAGGCTAAAAACAACCAGTGTCTAGCTTTTACATCTTTTCTTTGGTAAGAGAGCAGTAAAATGTTCTTATGCCATCATTTAGTAAATAGTTTAACGAATATGTTTATAAAAAAATCTTAATTACATTTGTTTAATATAAAACTAATTACTTTTTTTCTGTTACTCTACTGTTCCTTAGCACACAAAACAATTTTTATTGAAATCCAGTAACTATTCGCGAATATATTGTAATTTATAAAGAAACTACTCGAAATTTTTAATTACTCATAAATTTTTGAAAAAATAAAAAAATTTAAACCTTTTCGGGGTATTACTTTCAACCTATGAAGCTACCAAAATATGTTAATATATACATTAAAACCGAATATTCCATTTTTAGTGGCCCACTTAAGAAATTTTGACTCATTATAATTTTCTTTTTTCCTTTTAAAACCAAACATAATAAAAAATAAAATATAAAACTATTTTTACCGGTGTAAAGACCCCCGTTCATTTTAAATCGTAACAAAAATGATAGTGCGGTGGATCTGGGGGTATCGGCGGAGGATCCTGTGGAATAGCCACACCTTCTGCATCTAACAACCGTAACTTGATCTCCATACTTAATAAAGTGTCCAAGTCCTTTTCAGTTTCCTTGCTCGTCATCCTCTGCCCTAAAAGCGCGTTTATACCATCCGTCCAATACGCTAAGGTTAGTTCATCTGGAGCGACGCAATCTAGACTTTGAAGGTCCACACCTATTGAACAATGCCCAATATAGAGGGTAGAGACAAAAAGCAGTTTAAAAATCATCACGTATCCCTATCCGTATCGTAATGCGCTTGCGCAGAAGTGATACGTTAGTTCCAATCCGTTACGTTAAACCTATCAATACGGCACACGTACCCGTATCGCGATCGGTAACTTATCCCGACTTTGGTACGTCAAAATTAGAAAAGAAGAAGATTCATAACCATAAAATTTCATTGACAAATCAGTAATATTAAAAGAATTTCGGAATTTTAACAAATGTTTGTAAACACATTTTAAACAGCTTTTATACAGTTTTTATACAAATGTTTTCATGTTTGCGGGAAAATTTATGTAGGTATGAACTAGGCTTAAGCTGGGCTTTTAACCTTTTTTGATCGCCGACGTATTGTCTCTCATTGCGTATACGGATAGGTATAAGTGTGCATATTTATAGTGTTGCTTTTTATCCCTGGTGTTTTATAACTACGTTATTAAACTTTAAAGGCCGATTCGCTATATTATTATTTTTTATAAAAAAAGTTCCTGTGAACATATACTCAAAGCTGCTTTTTTCTTAGATAAAGGGCGTTAAAATTAATAAAAAAGTCGGCACTTTATAAATATTTTCAAAATCCTTAAACCGATTTATATGTAGGTTGGTACAGTTGTTTGAAGTTATAATGGGTCAGGTGAATAAAGCTAAGCAAATGCTTTTCCTTAAATTAATAAAAGATAAAACATAAAGTTGCCTAAAACAAAAAAGCAAATAGTAATAGCTTTTGCTTAACTTTAGTCGCCCAACCCAAAGCTCTTATTCAGCTCTAGCTAGACTGGGATTCATGGGTCCAGTGGAGTCTCAGTGTCAAAGGACGTCACTAACTTTTCGTAGTTTTTATATATTTTTTTCCGATTAAGCAATAAAAAATAAAACTTTTAGTCTTTTGTAGTTTTTTTCCTTTATATCTAGCTTTGTTTAGAAAAAAATTGAAGCCACTCGTTTTAAAAAGTATTCATAAAATACATAAAATAAAAATCCAAATAAAAAAAAAGAACATTTTCAATCTACAGTCGTGTATTTTGTTAAAAGGTAATCATTTCACTTAATTATTTTGGGGTTAAAATTGCTTATTTTATATTTTTGTTTTTTTTTTTTATAGACACTTTTTAGAGCGAGTTAAAGTTGGATTCAATTTTTTTCTCGAAAACGAAGCGATACAAAAACACAGGGGATCGAAAAGTTTTAATTTCAATTTATTATTAGAAACAAAATAAAAAAACTACAAAAAACTCAGCGGCGTATTTTTTTCTTAATAATATTGACCCTGGTGCCCACTAATACACAACTGGACCTAATAATCTCAATCCAGTTAGGGCTAAGAAAGTTCCTAATAACTTTAAACAACTGTACCAAATTTTAACCAAATCAGTTACAGGATATACAAGATATTACCAGAGAATAGTTAATGCACTCTCTTGCGGCGCGTTTGAAAGTAGCTTTCAAATAGTGCCGGCATAGTCGAAATGAAATGAAATAAAATGAAATGAAATGAAATGAAATATTTATTATCAGTCAAATTGAGTTACAACAACAACTTGTCAAAAACGTCAAATAACTTAATTAATTTAAAACCTAGCCTAACTATTCAAAAATACAAAAATATAAAAACTTACAATTCGGACATATAAAAAAATAATAATTAGACAAACAATTAGTATACAATTTAAGACAATCAGAACAGTTCTTAAAAACTTACAAAGATAAAAAAACAGAAGACCAAACTATATCAATTTATTTAGTTAGTTATAGTTATCCAACCGATCATAGAAGTATTCCTCCACAGAATAGTATGCCCGTTGAGCCAATAGCGTTTTAACTCTTGCGAAAAAGATTCTGTTTGATTTAATATCCCTTAAGTGATTTGGTAAGTGATTATAGCACTTTATACCCATGTACTCAAAAGAGTTTTGACCCACTGTAAGCCGACTAAAAGGTTGTTGTAAGAGGTTTTTATTTCGGGTCGGGTATGAATGCACTTCGTGTCTCTGTATAAAGTCACGCTTGCACGTTCTAATATTTTGCACCAGTGCAAATATATAGAGACCTGGAAAAGTAAGAATATTCAAGTTAATAAAGCTGTCCCTGCAGGTCTCAAGAGGTTTTAGTTTCGCTATCACACGGATAACCTTTTTTTGCAGTACAAACACTCTATGTGCTTCACTGCTCCCTCCCCAAAATAGAAGTCCATATTCCATTACGGAGCGAAAGAGGCCATTATACATAAGCATCAAGATGTTTCGGTTTACAGTGTTACAAAGTTGGTGAAAGAGAAAGCAAACGGAACTAAGTTTTTTACAAATGTAGTCGATATGATCTGACCAAGTGATTTTGTGATCAATATATATTCCCAGAAACTTTGTGCTGTAAACTTGTTCAATTGATTTTCCATTTAATCTTAGTAGGAGACTTGTATCCGTTGACTTATTTTTAGGACAAAAATGTACTAAGTTGGTCTTGGAGCTGTTTAGTATAAGTCCATTTCGCTTACACCACCCAGACATTTCAATAATGGACCTCTGTGACCTTACTATTGAGGAACTTAAGTCCTGCTCAGCTATCAACATGTTGGTGTCATCAGCGTAAATTACGGTACTTCCACTAATATTACATGACAATGGCAGGTCATTAATAAAGACAGACAAAACAGGAATCGGTGACAGAATTGACCCTTGCGGAGTGCCGACCCGGATGGGCTGTGGTTTAGATCTGCTTTCGCACAGTATAGAAAAGGATAACAGGCTTTGTTTTAGCCAGCAAATCGTCGGAGAAAAGGCGGGATAGGAGGGGCCTGATCGGAGCCGCGTCGTCGAGTGCATTAACTTTTCTTTTAGTTGATAAACTCTGATATTAATAAAATACTGCCTTTTTTACCACCTGTATCTCCGAATAAAACAACTTCGGACATATAAATTTATGGAATTTTTTTCCATAAAATGACATATGAAATCACCACATACCACCATAGTTAGGAAACACCATGATACTCTATATAGTACGTTTGGGAAAAGAATTTCCTACCAGAAAATAAACCAAAATTTGAAAAATGTAAAAAAAATCACTTTCAGAAAATGCAATTAAGATGCGAAAGAAAATCTTGGTTAATTCTTGGACTAGATACAAAGCAAAGTATTTGGACTGTAACTATTTTTGAGTCAAACCAGTTTCACTACACATACTAACCTTCAAGAGCCAATGAGAATGCCAACTGAGTATGCGACGCCTTTCTCCCACGCATATGCGGACAATCTCTGCCAATCAAAAGAGCTCTAATGTCGCTCACAGCCAACTTCGACGGCAGTTCTTCCGCGGACGGTGCTGATTTTTCATCGCAGTCCCCATAATGTAATACTTTGTGATTGAGAGAGAGCCGCATATACCAAAACTTGTCTTTGATGCGCTGGCCACGGGGAGAGTATTTTGTAAAACGTGTTCCTTTAAGTAAAAAATAATTGTTACTTTGAAACTAAGTGAAATAGTATTTTTTATTTCAGGAGTCAAAACTAGCAAAAAAGTATAAGATTCGGTAAAATCGTAAACAAGACTTAAAGGAATGAATTACATTGAAACAAAAGAGATATGAAAATTTTTTCATGAGAAAAATGAAGTTTATATCCAAAACTGTACCTTTAAAAACTACGAAAAGCAATTTTGAAGTAAAAATTCTTTGTCATTATTTATTATTTATTATGTACCTACAGGGTCGGCCAAAATCGACCGTTTTTTTGTGTAAAGTATACAGAAACTTGAGTTTCCTATAAAAAGCGTAGAATTTGGTTCACTCTGTACAAAGGAGAAAATATGTTGTCTAAATAAAGTTAGGACATCATGTATTTAAAATACTATTTCAACTCTATAATCTATCACTTTTTAAAAATACTATTTCAACTGTATTACCTACCTTCAACCAAAAACGCCAACCTTTGCTGCTTAATAAGACCCATAATTTCTGGAGTAATTAATTCTCTTAACTCCACAACAGGCCTAGCATGACTTTCCCATTCCTCTCTAGTATTTCTAAAATTAAAGATAAATATAAGAATGATAATATACACTTTGATTGAAATACTTTAGCTCACCTTTCTAGCTGCCACAACTGAGTGATCTCTGAATAAGTTAGAGATTGTAATTTCGTTTTTAATTGATCCAAAGAAGCAGGAGACACCTCCAAAGCTCTGCTGATTTGTTCTCTCACTACACTTGCTACCTGTTTAAAAATATTTAACAATTTTATTATTATTATTTGTTGTTATAATTACAATTTTCTTTGATATACCTTTCCAAAATCTTCAGATGTTGCCCTCATTTCTTTCCATGTTTTGTTTAAAAGTACTATACATATGCAGTAACACTCCTCAAATGGATGATCATGTGTGAAAAATAATGGTTGATATGTAACACACTGTTCTGATGGTGCTTCTCCTAAAATAAAAACAAAGTATATATTACTACGCTTACAACAGAATTCCCTGTACATGAAACCCTTAGTTTAAGTTAAAATTTGCATAAATAAATAATACTATTTACCTATTTTTAAGAGTTCACATAATATTCTGACCAACTCCACACTGGCTCTTCCAAAAGGACACTCATGTTCATCAGCTCTACAACTGTTTTCCAAAACCAATTTGGTATAGTTTTCAGGGTGGTTCCTTGCAAAATATATCATACAGTCAAGTGCCAATAACCCTAAAAAATAAATTGTTTTTTAAAAAGACAATGACTATATTCTTAATTTATTGGTTAATTAACCTGTAAAATTCAAGAATGATTAAATCCACGTCTACTTGTTTTAAATTAACAGTTTTAAGTTTTAACGTAGTCATGACATACTAGATTGAAATTTATAAAATGAAATATTTTTATACAGAAGTGACTAAACATTACATCTAATAAGTCACTGTATTCAGAATATTATATTTAAAATTAAAATAAGGCAAAATATAAAGGTGGTCTTACATAAATTTAAAAGTACTAAACATTTCCAGTAAAACTTAAAAATATAGAAAACATGTGAATAGTCAAATGATGCTTATTTATGTCCAATACTAACAAACCACATTTCATTTTTTATCTTAAAAATAAAAATATTACCAATGGAAACGACATCTGGGAAACACCCAGTATAGTTTAATTTAGGTAATAAACATTATGCATACAGACAGGCTTATAATTACAGATGAACAGTTGTTATATCTAAGCATACCTGGTGGTGTTTCAGTAAAATCCAAAGCAGGATTTATATCATTTTTAAAACCTAACTTTTTGTAATCTCTTGTAAAACCCTGTGGACCTCTCAAGCTGCCTGCACCTTCACTATCAAATGCAATGCGTCGCAGTTCTTTAATTTTATCATGACCATCTTGATCCTAAAAAAAAGATATGTGTATATACAGGGTGTCCCAAGTCTATTTATACACAAAACAACTTCATAGTTTGTCAAAGTGACAAATGATATGAAAAGATGTTATTATTATTAAATTTTTTATTTAGCACCAAATACTAATTACAACAATTTCAATACAATCATAAATATATACCAATAAAAATTGGTAAAAATAGTGACACAATAAAAAATATACAATAATAAAAACAAAATAACAGTCAAGTTATAGAAAAAAATATTAAAGTCACTAAAATAATAAACACTCATGGATATTAATTTTAGCCCTCTAAGGCGAGACGCACACTGGAATGGTACGCAATAGTAGGCAAGTGTCAGCCAGGTGATAAATCACTGTCAAAAGGAATATGTATAAACCTGTATAAATAAATATAGAAGCGCTCATTAAAGTAGAGTGGCAGTGAAATGGTGTTTGGCAAGTGTCTGGCGTCAGTTGGGTACCACAAGTCTCTAAAATATTTAATTTTCTAAGGATTTAAGGATTTCACTTGCCAGAAGCTCACCACCTCACCGTCACATCACTTGCTTACCATTTCACTATGCGACTTGCCTAAGAGATACAATTTTTTTTTGTAATTAACAGAACTCAAAGATTTGATGTCATGGGGTAAATTATTAAATCTTATCAGACCCTTGTGACAAACTGAATTTTCTCCCCATTTTTTAATACATTGAAAGAACAAAAAAAATATTTTGTTTTCTTGAATTATAATGATGTATTTCCCTTGTGCAAACTACTTATTGATTAAATATGTGGAAGATGGTCCATGTTAATTTTAAAAATAAAAATCAGTGTGAGGTACAGTGGAACCTCTATATCTTGAAACTCAAGGGACCGCCAATTTACTTCGAGTTAAAAAATAAGTTTCAATTGTAGCAAATGAGCAAGGGACAGCAATAAACTTTAACTTAGTGAAAATTTGTTTGTGGAGGTTCGAGTTATAAAGGTTCCACTGTATTTAGAATACAGCCTAACAGGCAACCATTTTAGGCAATCTAGCATGAATCTGACCGGAGTGCTTCTTTAACATGACTAAATTAAACTCATGTAAATAAATTACCTTCCATTTTAAAAACTACTAATATTTAGGCAACATATTTTGTTTATTTTAGATACATATTTACTTGCTTATCTTTCTGATTAGATTTATTTCATGTAAAAATAGTGTTGGAACACCCTGTATAAACCTTAAAGCTTTAAAAACATGTTTACAAATTTATTTTGCATAGGTGTTATTTTTAGAATTTCTTTTACCTGGGGATCCATTTTTGTCAACATTCTTTGCTCCAAAAGGCCCAACATTAAAGTTTGTAAGACATATAATTGATGAGCCATCTCTGCCCCGCTGGAAGCCCCTGTCTGCAGAATATTATTTTGAATTACCATTCTCACTTGCTTCGATGTCAAAGTTTGTGCTACAAGACACAAATACATGTTAATAGTTGTAAGTACATATTATCTAGTATTCAGAGTTAGATTTTTACTATTAGGATTTTTTATATCTGTTAAAAAAGCAGAAAAGTAAATATACCTAAAACACGTCTCTTTGGAGGATCAGCCCTATATAAAAGAGCATTTATAAGAGCTACTGCATTTTGTTGTACAACTGGGGTAGCCTGAAGGTGGGTAATAAGTGAACCTATAGGAATCTCACGTTCAACCTAAAATTTACATAATAAGGCAAGGATATAACAAACTGTTAGTCCTATTTACCTGACTGTATCCTTCAGTACTATTTAAAATAACATTTTCAAGTATGGACAACGCTGCTTGTGTCACCTGTGCCTCCTGCTGAGTATTTACCAAATTAGCTATTTTTGTGATAAAATCTCCATTTAAAATATCCCAAGAAACAATTCCGGGTTCCATAAGCTCAACAAAAGACAGTAAAGTGTGAGCTAACACTTGTCCCTTACAATTTCCCTTTTCAATCTGCTTTATAATCAATGTTAAGCCCTGTTTGTTAATAAATTCAAGTGCAAAGGTCATATCTGCACTTAGAACAGAGAGCTTAGCCATGGCAGCTGTTTTTCTTCAGGGCTACCTGTATTAAGTCTGTGCAAAATATCCTGTGCTGTTTTGGATGGTGAGAAATTCAATCGCAACACTGAACCATTTTTAATCTCATTTCTGTTCTTTTCAGTGATATAGTTATTGTTATTACCATCATTGAATTGTAATGCATACTGTTCAGGGTCCGTAAGATTCCATCCGTTGCAAAGTTCTTGAATAATTGCAGCAAGGGGCTGTTTTTGATTAAATTCAATTAGCTGTGGAACCTGATCCGTCATTTCCACAGCTATTTTTACAATATACGAATCCTTCATGGCTGGCATCTTGATTTTCTAATAGACTTGAGTGTTTTGTAAATATTTAGATCATTTCGAAGTTATCTAAAAGTCTTAAAACATGTATTCCAGTATTGTTTTTAATAGGCGCATTGTTTAATATCACAAGTTGACACTCCCATCTAAAAATTTGTAAACAAATTGGGTGACAGCTGTGACACGTGACAGCATAAAAGATGACGGCGCATTCAGAGTAGCTTTCCAGTGACGCATATAGAGCGATCCCGAGTAGCTCAGGAGCATTTCGTTCTGTTTTATGGCGTTCCAGTGATGGAAAGTGTTATGCACCTCATCTACTCCGTTTTTTCCTCTTGCCCCTCATGGCTTTCGTGCTCCAAACGTGTTTTTATGGTTAAGGTTGTGGTTAAGGATGGATTTTAAAAATTATTTGTTTGAAATGGAATTAGATATTAAAAGAGATTATTATTATAAAGCCAAAAAATATATATTTTTTTCAAGATGTCTTTCTTTCCTTGTCTAGGGATGCGTGCCAGTGACTAACTTTTTATAGCAGATCAAGAGCTTCAAGCCCTGGAGCGTGACGGACAAAAAAAAGGGGTCACTGGAAAGCTATTCAGATTCGACAAAGTTGGGATAAACCAATGACATAACATAATGGACCGGCCGTCGCGATCGTTTGGATCTAATTACGGCAAAAACGTGCATTTATATTCGTTTACCGTTTGAAAGCAGTTGAATTTAAAAGTGATTTCTTGTGTTCTAAAGTTAATTGTCGATCAAAATTTTTGACTATAGTTGTTGTTCAATATGGTTCACTCATGTGCAGCTATAAATTGCACTGCAAGGTGGAAAAAAGGCGACACTACGAAATTCCACTGGTAGGCACCACAAAAAGCACATTGTTTAGAAAATATTTTCATTGTTAAGTTTAAGTAGATAAAGTTTATTATTTATTATTTACTGGTGTTATAAGTTCAATAAAAAAATCGCATATACCAAAAAAAAACTTTTCAAGAAACTCTAAAAATGTTTGTTTATTTCTTTATTTTTTATAGCTACTTAAACATAAAATATACGTTTTAATCATAAAAACTATATTAGACAAAGGATTTAATTCAAGATTGAAGTAAGCGGTATCTAATAAAAAAGACGCAAGAATAGTAACAAAAGTAACTTTACAAGAATTATATAGTTAAATAATATGTATATAATGTACTAAAATTCATTAATCTATTTAAAAAAAAGATCGAAAAAGTTTAATAAATAAGCACAATGTTCTGAAAATATACTTTAAACACCATATTCCCATTTAAATTCCATTACTTGCCGGGCTTTCTTGCCGTAATTAGCTCCATCTCTTTCTCGGACCTCTCTCTCTCTTCGTTG